>JBBPTD010000993.1:0-14141 GCA_038093895.1 Boletus aff. mottiae
ACAAAATCACTTACAAAATGGGCAGCAACTCATTCAAGTTCAATCTGTGCATCAATGGTCACTCTGTAGTACTACCCCAATGCAGCAATATGAGAAATGCACCTGCATGCTTGCTTTTGGAGACACCGCACTTTGACTCGCATCAATTGTTGATGTGAGATCTTCCCACACTATGGTGGTGTCATTTGAGGAGGATTAAAAGGTGGCCAGGAGGTTCAATCAACCATCATCAACATCTTCTCACCCTCATGCCCCACACTAGATTAAGAGGTCATCCCTCCCATGCATCACCAACTACTGCCCATCCACATGTCCCCACATTTGTTGGGACTCCATATACCATTCCTCCGAGTCCAGCATCTACTCTGCTGCTCAGGCCAGTTGACTCGGAGCTAGTTGAGCAACCTTTCGCTACATTTGAGCATGAGTTACCTGTGCTTGACTCTGTGATCCTTGAGGTACAACTTCGAGCTGCAGCAGATCTGATACAGGTAAGTTGCTAATTATGTATAAACTAACTTTGCTCATAATCCACGGTAGGAGGAGAGTGGCATGGGAAACAATGTATTTGACTATCAACAGCAACAGTATGGGACCTTCAATCAAGTTTCTCAAGATCGACTTTGTATGTTCGCTCAATCAATATACTCTCAAGCGCCCTGTACTTCATCCATCTCAACCTATATATTCTACCAGCCAAGTCTTGAATCCCCATGCTGGCAGCCTGGAAGGAACAGGCACCCATTCACGCAGCACCCACAAGGTGCCACCATCACTAACCTCATACAATCAGTTGATATAAGAAGTTCTCAAGTACATATGCTGGACCCTGGCCAATGATATGATACTGTTCACTGGTTGGCTCTACCATGAATCTATGGCTGCATTATGAAGAACAATTTGCAAAGAAAATTTCACCATGGCCTGTATTACGATTTGCCCCTGTATCTTTTTCTTTTAGCTCCTCATTGTTCCCACTCCTCATAGCCCTTCACCAGGTCTTATCACCACCTAACCTGCAGACCCCGCCACTTACAGTATATGCCTTTCCTGTTGTTCTTGTCTTTATCTAACTTGACCATTTCAAGGAGATCTACCTTAGTCTCTTACTGAGCCTTTGTTACTTTGTTCTCCAAGTACGTTCTTACTTGGATTCCCTCATAACCAGAATACCTACCTTATTCCTGGACTCACTTACACCATCGTATGACTATTACTTATGCTTCTCTCATATGATATTTACTTAAGCCTCCCTTCATTGTACTTGAGCTAGTTACCAGTTACCTACTCTTGTACCTTAGCTTTATCCTTGAATCCACTCTACTTGTCTCAAGCTCCTTCTGGTTATAAGCCCAGTCACTTTGAACCCTTGAACCCTTAAACCTTTGAACTCTAGTGTTCCCCTGTGGAATGTCATCCTTGAACTATGTGCTACCATTAAGTGCATGCTTTACTCTTGAACCTTTGTCCCGATCTTTCAAGGCTACGCTCATCCCTATCTGGGCCAAGCATACAGCCTGTAGTAAAATGGAACACAGTATGTCCAAGTCATCTTCTATCCTTTTCCTTTGACTGACATAACTACATCAGCGGTCACATTTGACCACAATATTGAATTACTCATAAGTAGTAAGCTACATTGACTGGTATTTACTAACCAAACGGTGTCATAGCTTCAAGTGGGGCTCACCAAAGTCTGCTCGAAGGCAGCTTCCTTTGCTGAGCCATACACTCATCAATATCTAGTGTGCCTGGATTCTGTCATTGCCCATGATCAAGACATGTTGAGCTGCTGGAGGAAGGATCGTGTTTGGATGATCACTGATCATTCCAATCATACGTGGTTTTTCCTTCATCAACACAATGAGCATGTAAGTGATTTTTGTTCTGACTGTGCTGTGAAAGTAGACTAACATACCTTGTAGGGGAATGTCATTTGGTACTTTGGCAATGAGATTTTCAAATGCTTCCATCAAGACTTCTGGTACATAAGCATGTCATCCCCTGTCAAACAATTTAAAGCCAGCTATCAAACAATGCCACTGCCAATGCCTGCCCTGTTGGGTGCTGCCATGTGTGATCTATATACTAAGTACCCCCTCAACTATCCACTAACACTCTACTTTAGCTGCTTTGTGCACTTCACCAGGAAGAGAAGGGCCGACAGTCAAATCGCTCAAAGAACGGCATGAGCATGCTCAAGTTTGATGGCAAAACCTATGGCAAATACTTCAATTCTTACCTCAAGGGAATCAGGAAAGCCCTCAGCAATGCAAATGTCTCTCAAAGTTTCATCAACCAGCTCGATATGTTGAATACACAAGGACTGTAAGTACATCTCATGTATCAGATTGTTCATAATGACAATTCCTATTACTAGTAAGATGCTTGCCACAAGTACTGGTGGTCCTGGATCCCCCTAGACTTGGAAGGTCAAAGTGGTGTATATTCTGGAGTGCAACGACACAATGGTAACATTTGCTCAGCCACAACCAGATCCCTCAACAGCACAGTCCGACTCTGATTACTTGTCAATGACATCATACAATTCCATCCCTGCAGACATTACTACTACCTACAGTGGACAGCTTCACCCTTCATTTCATGCATGCAATAACACATTCAGTAGCCAATTCTTTGACCAGTAGTAGTACTAGCTACTATAAGAGATCTGTTGTACATGTTGTGTCGATAAATCTGTTTTTGGGTCCCAGCATTTGTGCATCAACCCTGCCAT
Organism: Boletus aff. mottiae; assembly: GCA_038093895.1. Taxonomy (NCBI): domain Eukaryota; kingdom Fungi; phylum Basidiomycota; class Agaricomycetes; order Boletales; family Boletaceae; genus Boletus; species Boletus aff. mottiae. The sequence continues at coordinate 2,738 of JBBPTD010000993.1, forward strand.
GACTTTCAAGAGTCCACCCATTGCTGAAACCTCACCCTCTTGAGCCCAATGCTCGTCCGTCGCCTCTGGTGTATTTTTTGGGGGCCACACTGCCCTCCTGTTGCCCTGCCTGCCTTTTCAAGCATCACTGCTTGCCCATCAACTCTACCATGTCTCCCAGACCTTAGTGCTTGCCCATGGCCTCTGCAATTTTTTGAGAGCCACTACCCACCTGTTGCATCTGCATTGTCTTCTGTGGTGTTTGTCTGTCACCACCACCGTGTCCTTTCAGGCCCTGTCACTATTTTTTGAGAGTCATTACCCACCCCTCACACTGGCCTTGTCCTTGCTGTACCTATGTCTCTTTCGGCATGAATGTCTGCCTGTCATCCCCACTGTGTCTGTTTGGGTGTGGAAAGGGTATGGCCCATATGGGTAGAATAAGGGATGGGTATGGTTCCCTACATATCTAGCACAGACCTGTACTATTGCCTACATTTTAGGCTTGTATTTACACATATGAATGTATATTAAGTAGCCTATGATAATCTAAAGCTTGTGGTATATTCAGGCCGATTAGTGAAATTGACAGATTCAAAGGGGCTAGAAATACATGAAGAACTACATATGAATCACAGTGAAGGGATGTACTGCTGCCAAGCAGCTGACTTTTGTACACAAACTTGAGAAGAAGAGTCATATCTTGCTTGCTTCAGACAGCACTGGGTGATTGCTGTGAGCTGCTCTGTCAGAACTGACACTCATTCTGAGGGGGAAATGAAGTAGAGACAAGGACATAACAAGGTTGACATATCCCTTCCCTGTTCCTTTAGATACAGTTTGTGGGTCTCTTGCTTACTATTGCACAACATCTTGGCATTAAGAGAGTGAAATGACCAGAACCCACCTAAGGGTCTAGTGTTTGAAGTGGCAAGAGTACTAGGCAAGTTGTTCTGGGAAAACTCCAAGAGAACAAGACTAGAGAGCCTTGTACTACTTGGCTATAGTATTTATACTACTAGTATATGTGCACAGACCGTGCAGTGCTTATCTACAGTTACTATACATGTATTACTAGGTCTGATACTGGGAAACATGAGACAACATGAGGAGAGTGTTTACTGGTGGATAAGCATACCTATGCAGGCATGTGTTAGATAGGAGGCATGAGGCGGGTGTGAGGTGCAACATGTGTAAGTCTGGAGCGTGTCACTGCAAGATCAATATCATGAGAGAAAGTTGGGCTTTGTGGGAAGTTTGTGTGAATGAGTGAACATAGGGGCTATTGTAGTATTCAGTGAACTGTGAGTGAATGAGCACTGGGAAAAATCAGGAAAAATAGGGGAAAAATAGGGGCATTTGTAACACTACCCCCCTCTTACAATCAAGCATCCTGATTGATATTGTTGGGATTGAGTTCAGATTCATCAAAGGGCCACTGCACAGCAGCATGCCAGGTCAATAAGGTCCAATGTGTAGGGACATCAATGGTCAATGTTGGCAGCCAGGAGAAACAAAGGGATGTGGATTGTCCCAATCAAAGGTACCAAAAGGCCAGCCGGTTTCATCAAAGTTGGCTGAAAAGTCCTGAGCCCAATCAGCATCACCCCAATTGCTATCTGAGGTTGTTTCAAGATCAGGGACAGATCCTGCCTCTGACCCCCATAAATGGTGAGTGTTGTACATAGTGAACACCTCACTGTTATTTTCATAGACCATATTCCAATGATCATCAACAGGATCATCAACAGGGTCCCAAGAAGGGCCAGGAGCATCAGACCAATTGCTGAGTGGATTACCGGCGGTGTCCACATAATCATCCATGTAAACGATGATGTCAGAGTTGTTTTCATAATAGGCACATATTTCCGCGGGATTATTGAAGCATGTGGGATGTTGATACAGTAAGCCAGGCATATTGATAACCCATTTAAGGTGATGAGGGTTAGCATTGGTCATGGCACAGTAGAAGAGAGCAAGGGAAGTGGCGAATGAGAACATTGTGGAAGCAAGGCTCAACCGGAAGTAGAATATAAGCATGTTGTTAACCCTGACATACCCCAGGGGTCTAATCAACATCAAGTCAATCAAATGGAAGACAATTTTCAGATACTTCAGATATGGGCTTGCCACAATGTTTGAATAAGTCAAGGAATGCAAATGATGTCATCTGGAGCCGTCAGGGTGCATTTGGATGAGCAGAATGGAATTCATCCATAGCTGTCTTGACATTAGACAGATTAGTTTCTGTTGAAAGGACGCATACTTACAAGACATGTGACCTTATATTAAGTAAGCATTACAAAGCATATATAAGACTTGACTGAGTCTGAATATAAAATCATCTCTCTTGACCAGCAACTGCTATCATCTCTGAGAACCCAAACCCCTCCTGTTACGACTGGTCCCACTATAGCGGCAACGGCTGGTGGAACCGAGAAGTAGAACCTTAGCCAGCAGGTTAACCATGCGTTCAAGGGGACAAGGGGTTGAGGGCAGGTTTCCTCAAGGACTGAGAGACGCGCAGTTTATGAGAGAAGGAGGTTCATAGTTGCTGGCCTGCTAAGGCAGCCGACAAGGGAAGGCAAGGATGTTGATACAAGGATACAATGGGGCTACCCGAAGGTAGACTAAGATAGATTACAAGGTACATGGGCAAGGGCTTATATAGTGTGCGTGGCTGCACACAGACCAAGACAAGAAAGGAAACAAGGACAAGGACAAAGAGATACGAGGAAGTCCGAGGAGATCTGAGGAACCAAGATAGTGGTACAAGGTCTGAGAGAAGACGAAGACACGGGGATCAAAAGGAAGAGAAGACGAGGAACCAAGGTAATGGTACAAGGTCCGAGATAAGAGAACATGAGGCAAGGAAGACGAAGAGACGGGGATCAAAGAGAAGAGGAGACAAAGAAGACAAAGGAACCCAAGATATGGGTACAAGGTCTAAGACATGAGGCAGAGAGGACAAAGACAAAGACAAGGCGAGAGACGAAGATGAAGACATACAAGTTGAGAGGAAGTCTAAAGAGATCTATGGGAGACGAGGAAGCAAGGGGACGAGGGTTCCAGAGATGAGGTAGTCAGAGGAAGTCTAAGGTAAAAGAAAAGAATGACATCACATGATGCCATGAGTTGTAACACCTCCAAGGTAAGTAACTCTAGAGTAGATTCCTAAGTAGCCTGTGTGGCAACGCTGGCTACTAGCTATTGCAACAGGTTATGAGCCCCGCAGCTCTGATGACACAGTTTACCGCTTGTCATCTGCTCATGGGTGAAACCCTTGGACATAGGCCGTTCTGTGTGGAAACACCAAATGCTCTTTGATACGGCAATGCTCAAGAGCAGCAGCCATCAGACTCTGGATGTAGGAGGTCACTATGACCCTACATTCTGGAAGCTCTGACTGTTCAGTGATGTGAACATCTTTTTCTCGCTCCCTTCATTGGTTCAAACTGACATGTCACTCTTCCAAGAACCTACAAACATGTCATCTACCCTCTCTACTATCCCTGGGCTCAATGGTACCAGCTACAAGCATTGGTCACAAGAAATGGAAGTGTACCTCCACACCATTAGTGTCTGGAATAAGTTTGCCAACAAGGCACGCCCTACTGTGGCCAGAGCCACTCTCACCCCTGCTGAGAAAGAAGCCCAAGACAAGTGGGATGAGAACGATGACTGAGCCCTTGGCTCCATCTGTCTTCACCTTGATCCCACCATTGCCAGCAACTTCGCCTCCATTATTATTATCGCAAAAGACATTTGGGATGGCATTGAAGCCAAGTATGAGACCACCTCCCTCACCTCCACCTATACTGAGTGGAAGATTATGCTCGGGATTACCTTCCCCAACAACAACCACCCTGGCCCAAGCTTCTCGAAGCTGAATGCCAGCTTTGCACAGCTGGAACAGCTCCAACATAAAGTGCCTGACAACCTCAAGGCACTCATCACTGTCACCAAACTCCCCAAGTACATGGAGACCCTTCACCAGCAACTCAATGCTGCTATTGATGCCAACCCCACCAAGACCAAGGTCTTAACCATGGTGGAATTGGAAACCATTCTCACCACTGCTTGGCAGTACTACCTCACCTGCCAGCCTCCGCCTCGCACCCAGGCCAATAAGGTTTCGAACATAAAGTGCCAGCAAGGTGACCCCTCCTTCAAGAAGCAGCAGGAGACCTCTTCCAATAAAAAGGATGAGGAGAAGAAGGACAAGGGGAAGAAGCGTCACCAGGGCAAGTACTCTGAAGAAGGGGAAAAGAAGTGCAAGGATCATGCAGCCACCACTGCTGAGTCATCCTCTGCCTTGTTTGCTTTTGCAAACATGCTCCAGGAGCCCACGGTACTCAGCCTGGCCTCCACCGACTTCACTGAGCCCACTCAGGACCCCTGTGCTTTTGCACATACTCCCGGCACCGCCCACTATGGCCCCCCTGCCTTCCCTCAGGTCCAAGAGGCCATCTCCCTTGCTTGTCGCATTGGGGAGACCCCCACCACTCAGGTTGTCCACACTCTCGAGCCCATAGTCAAACATTGCCACCATGTACATGCATGACAACACTCTGCCTTCAATTAGGATGGTGCCTTCGGCACTAGAACCATCCCCCCCCAATCATGCCGGCCCCTCTGTGCCCTCTCTTATAGAGTGCATAGAGACTCCAAGAATTGTCAAGATCATCTCCGATTCAGAGGATGACGATTCTGTCAGCCTTGGTGAGGACATGGAGGTGGATGACTACATTGCACAGTTCTTTGATGACAGCACCCAGTGGCAAGTCCCTCTCTTCCTTTGTCTGTCTCTCACAGGTACTGATGCATGGTTTTTATTGCCTCAGATTGTACATGCCTGTAGTAGATAGTGACAATACTACTACCACTCCTCCCTTCTCTATGTGTGACTGCTGTAAAAAGCAGAAAATAACTAAGAGTAAAGAAAAGGAAAGAGAACATGATGACCACCTTCCTCATGACATGTGGCTCCTTGATTCAGGAGCTTCATCACATTACACCAACAATATAGATGATCTTATTGAGTATTCTGCATTTATGCAACCTACCTACTCCCAGACGGCTAATGGTTGTGCGCCAATTGAAGGCAAAGGTACAGTGATTATTCACTTCTAAGGTAGACTTGTGCTGTTATCACCAGTCATTTACATGCCATCATGCACCATAAAGCTCATATCTATGGGTACCTTGTTAACCGACACCTGCATAATGCTTCAGACCACTCCCGGTCATATCAATATATTTGATAAATGCACCAAACAACTGGTACTAAGTTTCCATTCTCATGGTGACACCATGTACTGGATGTGTGCACCCACCATTTGTCCTCAAGCTGACTTATTGTCTATGGCCTCTGTGGACTATGAACTCCTCCATCGCCAATTAGGCCACCCTTCATGTGATGTGCTCTGCACTGCAAAGAAGCACATTAAGGACTTTCCGGATGTCGATATCCCATCCACCATTCCTATATGCTCTGGTTGTGAGCTTGGTAAACAACCAAACCATACTTTTCCTCATAGCGAGAAGCGTGCAAGCACTCCCTTTGAGTTAATTCATTCTGACCTCAAATTGTACCACAAGTACAAGTACACAGTCATCTTTTATGATGACTATACCTCCATGGCTTGGCTGGTCCTGATTAAAACCAAGGATCAAACGCTCAAAGTGACCAAGCAATTCCACACCTATGTGCATACTCGGTTCAATGCCATGATAAAACACTGGTGCTCTGATGCAGGGAGAGAATACACCTCCAAAGCTTTCACTGAGTATATGCATGACAATGGCATACACATCCAACAATCTGCCCCCTATGCTCACCAGCAGAATGGACATGCGGAACACCTCATCCACACTATAATGGACAAGACACAACCAATGCGACTGCAGGCTTGCCTGCCCAATTCCTATTGGGAGTTTGTGGTACTACATGCACTTCATGTGTATAATTGCACCCCTTCTCATCAGCTCCAATGGAAAACGCCATCTGAGATGCTCACAGGCGAAAAGCCTACTTTCTCACATCTTCAGGTCTTTGGCTGTGGTGCATACGTCCACTTACCAGTCAAGACTTGCAAAGGCAAATTACAGCCTAAATCACAATTGATGATCTACCTGGGTGTCTCCGCTGGTAGTGATTCAAACTACCTCTTCATGTGCCCTAACAATGCGCTACACACATCAGCACACACCATATTTGATGAGCACCTCTTCCCAAGGTGTTCACAGGCTCAGCCACACTGGCCCATTAACCACCTGCCATGTTCTCACTCTCATAATGATGAATCCTTGGATTCTGATTCTGAACCATCAGACCAGGGGTCAGATGCAGAAGTCGCTCCTCCTACTGTCCATTGTCACCTGGCCCCCAGGCCAATTGCTCCACCTCCAGCAACACCTGCTAGGGTACCTACACTGCCACTGGCCCCACCAGCATCTCTGGTTACCCCTCCTTGTTGTCTGCCTCCACCTCCACCTGCTCAGCCAGAGTGCCCACAGCAAGAGTGCTGTGCCCCCATTCGTCCCAGAAATGTGTATGAGGAGCACCGCAAACCATTAAAGCAGCTTCATGATATTGAATGCATCTCTGACTGGTGCAGACTCATTGGAGAAGCACCAGCTGAACCTTTGGATTCACCCGTTGTCCCTGGAGAAATGCCCCTGTCCCTGACTGTGTCAGAAGATGACGTGGAGCACATCACCAGGGAAGGGGGAGACACACTTGTTTCATACCTCTGCAGCCTTGCCTTCCCACTGGAAATAGAAAAGTCCAATGTAAATTACCGTGAATGGACATACCATGACATCCTCAAGTTACCACAAGAGGAACAAACCCTTTGGCATAAAGCCTGCCACGATGAGTTACAAATACTCAAGGACCACAAGGTCTATGAAATTGTGGATCGACCTGCAAACAGGAAGGTCATTAAAAATCAATGGGTCTTTGATGTAAAATCAGATGGTAGAAGCAGAATGTGGGTTGACCATTAAGATGATCTTTGTAAGGCTTGACATGAGAGATATTCACAACTGGGTGAATTCTCATAGTGTGTGGCAAGTGTAACTTGACTGTGTTAGGTCCAATGAGATCTAAGATTTCATAGGGTCCAAGCCATTTCTCAGAGAGCTTCTTCAAAGCACAAGTCAATTTCAAATGTTCAGTTGATAACCAAACTTTATCCAATATAGAATAGTGAGGCATGGTGGATCTATGTTTATTGGCTTGAGCTTTTATTCAGTGTTGTGTGGCAACAAGATTAGATTTAGTCTGATCAATGGTCTGAGCGATATCATTGACAAACTGCTCAGCAGCTGGTGCCTTAGTGGTATGTTGCTTGACCTCTGCAATTGAAGCAACTAGATTCAGATGATCCCTTTAAGGGTTGTTGTTTGCAAGACTTCTTAGTGAAGTTGAGATTGAGGAAGTCAGAGTCAGTGAGAGCTTTGACATCATTAATGAGACCAATGTTCATTGCATCACTACAATGTGACTTCTTTTCTGATTGGCCAAGAATAAGTCCGATTGACTCTTGGGTAGATCCAATCTTAGATACTATTTCAACATATGGACCAATGTCCGTTTGTCTCTTCTCTTCTCTAGTGATCTGTATGAGAATAGAGGGTTCCATAGCCCTTTTGAGTATAGCACAAGCGTGTGCTCTGTCAATGCCTGCCATGTTGTACAGGGATTCAAACTTAGTGATGAATGGACCAGTTTTAAAATCTCCTTGATGGAATTTATTAAGTTCCATAAGAGCCCAGTCTATCTGGTTCGTGTGTCTGAAGAACTTTGGTAGTTCCTCCTCAAGGTTTCACCATAGATAGATAGGTCCTTGAGCCAGTCGAGTTCCGGCAAACTTTCCTGCAGTGGGTCCTTTGAGTCATGATAGGACTGCTTGGATGGCAGTGTAGGAACCAGGTGGTATGGCAGTAGCATTTAAGTGTAGCCATACTTGTATCTTAGCCCACCATTTGTCAAACTTAGCATGGCTTCCATCATAGTCTCCTGGATCTGTGAAGATCTTGACCTTTTGAGTATATCCTCTTCCAGTGCCGGTAGATCCGGCAGTGGCCCTAGTGTTGGCAGCTTCTAGATTGGTCAGTTGATCTCTAAGATCATTGTTTTCTTGTTCAAGGGTAGAGACTTTCATTTTGAGGCGAATAGTGTCAGTACCAAGACTATCACAGGTGGTAAGTGTAGTGGAAAGCATATTGATGATTGAGTCCCATCTATCTTGTGTGGAAGATAAACTAGTGTGAGTAAGCATGGTCCGTAACTCAGCAAATAGATTGGCAATTGCAGACATATTGAATCAAGCAGGGTAATTAAAGTTTTCTTCTGATTCAGGGGTGGAGTCTGATTGATCAGCTAGAATAGATTCTCCTGCTTGTAGTTCATCTACTAGTTGAGTGACTGCTGATGTGTTAAAGTTAAAGTGTAAGTTCAGGTGAGGAGTTGGGACTCTGAAGGGTTGAATGTTAGGGGCGGGAACCCTTATTGGTTCTCTTATTGGTGGCAATGGGAGTCCTGCTTCAGCAGCGGCTTCTTGTTCAGCTAGTGTGGCTTCCTGAGCAGCACGAACATGTTGCTAATTACTGAACTGGAGATGAAGGGTCCTTCTTCTTTGTGCAAAGTTCCTTCCTCTGTTTACTCTTTCAAGATGTCTTACTTGTTCCTGATTTCTAGTCTCAGGGGTTTCAGTACGTGGTATGATGTTTTCAGAGTTCTCATTTATTGTGACAATAGAGTGGGTCCTGCTAATATGGATGGTAATGAAGAGGTATCCTAAGAGCTGTGTGGGGTCGGAGTGTACTAGGGCGATAACCAATAGTACTGTCAGGAATGCAGTACCAGCGAGGTAGGTCAGGAATATGAGGGATAGGGGTAGGAGATCTCTCTCTATTCCATATCTGTTCCCTGATATGATCTGCAGCCTCGAGTACCTGGCGTCAAGCAATCTCAATCTGGTTAAGATCTCTGAACTGCTCAATACCAAGCTGTATTCCCTCGCGTATAGCTCTATTGATTCTCTCTGTCTCACTCTCTCTATGCAAACAGTCAGAGCAATTTCTGTGATGTTCGAAATAATGGGCAGATTGTTGGGTGAGTGCGGTGCGGATTGGTTCCCAGTCTATGGGTTCTGATAACTCAGATGGTGCCTGTGTCGGAGTGCTAGGGTTGTATGTCAGGGACCCAATAGGCGGGTATACTATCTCCTGATCTGCTAGTGTTGGGGTTAGACAGTGTTTGGTGTTCACAGTATTACTCCATGCTAACTGACCTGGTAAGTCAGCGGTGTTGATAGTCGAGGCCCAGTAGCAAGTACTGGGGGCGTCCTCGGGTGCTAGAGTGGTCTTGTTGACCAACATCCTATAGCCCTGGTCTAGGCTGCTATCATAATCAGGTAATTGATCTGATTCCTATCAATAGAATGGACTTGTCAGTCCTAACCATACTTGACTAGCATATAGTCAATCAGTACCTGTAGGTGTTCCTCTTCCCTTCCTAGCTGTTCCTCATAGTCTGAGGGATTGTACTCATTTGGATTGTATGAGTCCAACCTTACTGTGATGTCCAGTACCAGACTGAAGATGTCCAGGAACGAGATGTTGGTGGATGGTCCAACAGATGGACCTGGGGCAGAGATGCTGGTGGTGGAAGGCCTGTCCTTCCTGTGACTGTGTATATGTAGATATTGGAGATCCAGTAATAAGGCACTACCAGAGTGCAGGATCAATGGTGCATAGCGTGAGCAGCCTATCAATAACCTACTTGGTTCTATCAATTGAGATAGTGGTGATAAGGTGGTGATGGGGTCCTGGAGCAGTTAGCTAGACCGCAGCAGTTAGTATAGTCTTGTTCTAGTGAAATGACCAGAACCCACCTAAGGGTCTAGTGTTTGAAGTGGCAAGAGTACTAGGTGAGTTGTTCTGGGAAAACTCCAAGAGAACAAGACTAGAGAGCCTTGTACTACTTGGCTATAGTATTTATACTACTAGTACATGTGCACAGACTGTGCAGTGCTTATCTACAGTTACTATACATGTATTACTAGGTCTGATATTGGGAAACATGAGGCAACATAAGGAGTGTTTACTGGTGGATAAGCATACCTGTGCAGGCATGTGTTAGATAGGAGGCATGAGGCGGGTGTGAGGTGCAACATGTGTAAGTCTGGAGCATGTCACTGCAAGATCAATATCATGAGAGAAAGTTGGGCTTTGTGGGAAGTTTGTGCAAGTGAGCGAACATAGGGGCTATCGTGGTATTCAGTGAATTGTGAGTGAATGAGCACCGGGAAAAATAAGGAAAAATAGGGGAAAAATAGGGGCATTTGTAACAGAGAGAGGATGAGATCTGTGACTGTGGCATGTAGGGGGATTTGTGCAACACGATAAGAGCTGTTGGTACAATATATGTACATGAGGATGAACTTGCTGGAGCTAGTGGATGGAGTCTGTTTGTGTACATAATGGGTTTTTCTGCACATGCATTTCTTCGTCATGATATTGGTTGCAGTACTAGACAAGTCATCAAAAGTCTGTGAACTGCTGGCGACAAGGCTCACCTCTGAACCAGAACTCATGCTGTCTGCAGTGACTTCCTTTTCGATTTCCCAACTTTCTGCAGTGGTCCATTGCTGAGTTGATTGCTCGCCATTGTTCCATAATGGTCTTTGGGGAAGCCCTGCAGTCACGCCAGTGCTTGAGCTTTGAAAAGATGGAGGAGGGGTGGAAAGGATCAATGAAAATGGATGGAGGGAAGGAGGGAGTGAAGCTAGACAAGCAGAGGCTGCTTGAATCAAAGAGAAGGGGCTTGGAAGAGAGCCAGAGGCTGCAGGTGATATCAATTCATGATGGTTGGAGATAAAGGGGTGAGCCGAGATGTGGCGTGACCACACAAGGCCAAATGAGTGAATGGTTCCATGATATACCATTGGCATAGTCTCGAAAGAGTCAATACCTAAGTATTGCCATCAGGGAATATCTTAATTTTGCTGACATGACAGTGACATGACAGAATATATTGGGCAATTTCACACTTCTGCAATTTTTGTGATGCCTTTCAGTCCTGCTATACCCAACTGTCTCAGGCTGGATGTGTCTGCCCTGACTCAGAGTTGGACTACTACTATTCAACTCAAAGGCCTACTGAAAGTTGACTCTGTGTCACTTATCCCTTCTTCTGCATGTGACTCTCTGTTGTGCAGAGAACACTTCTTGGACTTTGGTCCATAGGGTCACCCTGTCACTGCCTTGATTCGTGTGACATTGGGGTTGAAAACCTTTTGGAAGTGCTTCCTTCTGTTCAAGTTCTTAGGCCCCCACTCCCTTGATCACCTATCAATCCACACACTTACTCAGGTACAGTACATTTCTCAAATGAGTATAACTACTATGCAGC
>JBBPTD010000995.1:0-14126 GCA_038093895.1 Boletus aff. mottiae
CGACTCGGACTAGTTCCTGGACCCGTAGTAACTTAAGGGTTGCATCACAGAAAATGCACACCGGAGATATTCCCATGCCATGGCCATATTCATCACTGGAATAACAGGTCCGAGATAGGAAATATCATTGTCACATGAGGTAGACATTCATTTGTCACCGAGCATCTTTTACACCTCATCATAGGTTATAAGTACAGTTGATACGCTCATAATGCATAGAGTCGGCCCCAAAACCTTGTCCATTACCATGGATATGCGAGACAATGATGCGTGACAAAAGTGTGACATCACTGTCACAACTTCTCGTGGGCTACGCTACTCCGAGTCGTTACCTAGATTTCTATCCAAAGTCATCTGTTTTGCTTTTTTGAATTTCCCTCGTCTGACACAGCTGTTTCGACAACTTGAAGGTGCCCTCAGCCTAGTGTTGCTGTGGCTTGGCTAATCAAGAGCTGGCTGCAGCTTTGATTGGCTCGGCCTGTGATTTGGTCACTCTCGGTACTCAGGACCAGTTCATCAGTTCAGCTTGGTCCAGTCAGCCACTACAGCTGGCTTGTGACCAATATAGTAAGATGTGTGTTGAATCCATGAGCACTGAGCAGAAAACTACAATAGAATATACAGAAAAATACACTACACTGTCACAATGGTAAAGCTGTTCCCTTTTGATGTCCAGGAATAAAGAAAAAAATGAAACAACACAAAAATTGCTAAGAACAACACTTAGATGATGGGTATCACCAGTGTGGGAAGATGAGGTTGACAAGCAGAGCATACACTGAAATGGTTTTCATCACATATATCAGGGCATGCAAGTTGACTTACATTTGGTGAGGCAGTGGCAACTCCCTTTGTGGAGTTAGAGGGGTTTGTTTGTGACATGAAGTCTTTGGGAGAGGGGATGGAACTGGATCAACCAGTGGAGAGTGGGGTGGTGACAGTGGAAATGATCCAGGTGAGACACCTCTTGAACAATTTGTGTGTGAACTAGCACTCAAATAATATGTGATATCTGGCAAGTCTGATATGGTCTGGTGAGTGCAGAGCAGGAGGAGTAGCGATTGTAAGTAATCATAGTCAGGTTCCTCAGAGAAGGAGAGTGTTTGGGAATATGTGAACAAAGTAGCAAACTGTCGAGGTAGTCCACAACACAGTTGTTTGACAGGTATCTTCTTCTTGAGCTTGAGTATTGTTGAAGGTTTTGTTTCAGCATAGGTACTGGTCAACCAAGGCAATGAACCACATAAGAAGTAAATTAGTAAGTATGCCAGTGATTCAATGTCATCACAACGTCCTAACTGCCCTCCTAGGTGGCTGCTAATTGATGTAAAGGTGGGGGTGTTACAACTTGTTCTTTTCTTTCTCTTTACATGTTATGCTTGTACTCCAGACGAACTCCTTAGTTCGACTCTTGATCTGGACATTATTTCTTTTGTCGCTGACTCACCAACTCTTACTTTCCCTATCTCTTATCTCAATTGCTTCGTCAGCGACTACTTCCCCCACATTCTGTCTCCTTCTACTATGTTCTATGACTCGCCCTAATCTTGCCTGCCCTTAGTCTTGTAACCGGGTATATAAACCCGCTATACCTATCATTGTACTTTAGCTTAGATCTCCTCAATCACCACCTTGAAATCTATCCTCCTGTTCCAAGCTCCTTCTGGCACTTGACCAGTCACTCTGAACCTTGAACCCTCGAACCATTGAACCCTTGTGTTCCTTTGTGGAACGTCTTCCTTGGACTCCATGCTACCATTAAGTGCACGCTTTCTTTTTGAACCTCTGAACCTTAGTCTTTCAAGGCTACGCTCATCCCCACCCGGGCCAAGCGTAACAGGGGGTACCAGTGAGGTGATGGGCACAGATGAATGGAATGTCACTCCCAGTTATGGGATCACAGTAATGCTTAGTGATGCCAAAATCGATGATATGGATGGTGAGAGCACTGTTGCCAAGGCCAACTAAGATGTTCTGCAGCTTGATATCAGTGTGAATGAAACCATGGCTATGTATGCTCTAAAGGTGAGAGATCTGTAAAAGTGTCAACAGAGGAAGTTGAGCTAATTGACAAATAGTATTACCAGTTGATCTGCAATGTAAGCAACTGTATGAATGTGGAACTTTTTACATCTGCTCATAAGCTTGTGCAATGAAGGGCCAAGGGGATCAAGGACTAATACATTGTAGTTGGCCTCCCGCCCAAACCAGTGAATGTGGGGGATACTGTTGCTACTGCTGAGAAACTTGAGAACTTTGTGTTTATGCTCCAAAGAGGAGCCTCTGTTGATAGAGAGTTCGAGCTTGATTGCATATGACCTATTCATAAAGATATTCACTACTCTGTACACATGTTCTATGAGTTTGTGCAATTTAGTCTGCTGGCTAATTTGGGCGGTGTGCAGCAGTGGTGACAGGATCATACCATATGTACCAGAGCCAAGTAGCTCCTTTATTCTGAATTGGCCATCAATACGAATTGGAATGAGGGTCTCACAGTCACAGATCATGGAGGAGAGTGTCAGCAGGTGTCACAGGGCAGACAGACAGAAGGGAAGCAACAAACCAAAACTGTACTGGAAATCCTTGGATATGAGCATCAACCCTGTGGGTCCTGCTGTCCTTGTTGGTTAGCTGGAACAATGTTTGTGTGAATTGGGGCCGTAGACCCTCTTTGTTGGCATCTGAACATCAAATCCCAATAACCATTGGGCAGCATTGCAGCTGCCAGCAATAGCTCATAAGTATGGGCTATGAGAACCAGTGACAATATGACAGATTGACTCCACCCTATGATGTCAGTATTGAGCACTGTCTCCAACTGCAGCTCCTATGTCACTTCCATTCACATTTACTTGCCCAATCCCCAGGTAAGTTTTTAGTGTCCACCCCCTTCAGTGACTCCTTACTACATAGTATCTTAGAAGGGTCTCTCAGCCACTAGTAACTCTATGAGTACTTTGAGGTCCCTTAGTTGCTTGGATCCATTGCAACCTTTCCTAACCTCGCCCTCTCCACAAGAATTAGTGAGCCCTCAATGAGGCAGGCTGTCACAGAAGAAGGTTGGGCCCCAAGCTCTTGAACCATGCAGGGACAATGTGGGTCAAGTAGCTACAGCTGGTGTAGCCACTGCCACTTCTGCACTACCTGACTCACCATCACAGCAATCTCAGTGGTCAGAAGCTGGAGATGTAAACACTGTCATTCCAGGCACCACAATCATGCGATTCTCATGCATGATGACCAAGGATACTCTACAGGCACACAATATTGATATCTGTGGGGGGAAATACACTCGTAAGTGAAGTGTGCCAGTATATCATCTATTCTGATTCATTTTGTGTAGTTCTAGTCAAGAAGGTATTCAATACCCTTGAAACAGAGCTTGATAAGGAAGCCCAGGTGAGTGGCAGTGGGCCAGGTTTACTTGTGCTGACTGTGGTATCACAACTCACTGTGCTATAGGAGTTTGCTGGTGTAACCCACAATAAATACTTAACTCTTGCCTTCTTGATTGAGAAATGGTCACACAGGCTGATGAGAGTCCCAAGGCGAGTCATTCACTTCCTTCACTGCTTAAGATCCTTATACTATGTAGATTGACATATCTGATAGATCTGAAGTTTCTTATCATCCAATTGGCGAGTGCCATCCATGAGGCACCCATAGCTGAATTCCAAGCCTTACTTGTTCAGTTTCAGCAATTAGACTACCCCCAATTACTTGTTCATGTTCATGTCATGGCAAACACCAACCTTGAAGGGGAATCAATTTCCACTATCTGTTACAACTCACCTTGGCAACACCTGGTTGTTGTGCCATTCTTTTCTTTTGCCCTAAGAACTTCCACTGACCACCCCATCTCTGGAAACCTTGTCCTCCACTTCCATCCCCTTGTTCCCTTGTCCTCTGCCTCCATCCCCTTGTCCTCTGCCTCTGTTCCCTTGTCCTCTGCCTCCATCCCCTTGTCCTCCGTCCCCTCATCCTCTCGTCATCGCCCTTTGTCTCTCCCTTAGATCTCCCTAGACTTCCTATGGACATGTGCATCATCTTCCTTGCTTCTTTGAACACATGCCTTGTCTTCTCTTTGATCTCCATGTCTTCCTTGTCTTTTTTGCCTTGTGTACTCTTATCTTGGACCCTGTACCATTACCTTGGCTCTTTGTCTTCCTTGCCTTGTGTACTCTTATCTCGGACCTTGTACCATTACCCTGGTTCCTTGTCTTCTCTTCCTTTTGATCCCCATGTCCTCATCTTCTTTGCCTCATGTATTCTTATCTCGGATCTTGTACCACTATCTTGATTTCACAGATCCCCTCAGACTTCTTCATATCTCCCTGTCTCTGTACTTCTTACCTTTTGTTGCAATAGCTAGTAGCCAGCGTTGCCGCACAGGCTACTAAGGAATCTACTCTAGGGATACTTACCTTGGAGAGGTTGGGTTCTCAGAGATGATAGCGGTTGCTGGTCAAGAGAGATATATTTTATTTAAACTCAGTCGAGTCTTATATACGCTTTGCAATGCTTACTTAATATAAGATCACGTGACTGTAAGTACGTGTCCTTTCAACACTCCCCCTTGTCTAGTATACGGTAGATACATAGATATCATAGTAAGGAATATGAAGTAAAATAGAAATGTCCGCACAGTCTTTTACGATGGCGAGTTAAATTCCAAACCAAGCTGGGAGTGAAACTCCTTGAACTTGACATGTCCAAGGTTCTTAGTGAACATATCCGCGGGATTGTCAGTCCCTGGGATAAAGAGCAGCTCAACCTGCTTCCATAGCATCACAGCATCGCGTACAAAGTGGTAGCGAATCTGGATATGTTTGGAACGTTTTTTGGTGACTGGGTTCTGCGCAATAAAGAGCGACCCTTGATTGTCACCACAAACTGGAATAGGACCAAGGCAATAGCCAAGTTCTTCCATCATTTGATGTATCCAAATAGTCTGGCGTGTACAGTCACTCAAGGCCATGTACTCAGCTTCCGTAGAAGACAGAGCTGTGGTTTTTTGTAAGTGTGAGTTCCACAAAAACACACCATCCATGAATTTCAGGTAGAAACCTGTTTGCGAGTGAGATGTGACTTTGTCTTGTCCCCAGTCAGAGTCAGTGCAGGCGATGATGCCTTTACCAGTCTTGCCACTGTATATGAGAGAGTAGTCTCGGGTACCGAGAAGGTACTGACAGATGTATAGAGCCTTATTTAGATGCTCTTCTGATGGGTTTGCAGACATGCGGGCGAGTTGGGTAACCACATATGAGATGTCAGGTCTTGTGCCAATTATAAGATACAGCAATGATCCGATGACCTGTTGGAATTGCGTCCGAAGTTCCGGTTGGATAGGGAGATCATTCTTCTCTGGGTAGTAGCCCTGAGGGAGAGGGGTGTTGGCAATTTTTGCGTTAGTCATGCCGCATCACTCTATGATTTTGTTGAGGTATTCTCGCTGGTCTATCTTAATCGTTTGACCGTTTCGATGTATGTTCATTCTTAGGAATTCATGTGTTTCTCCTAAGTTGCGACAGTCCCATTTCTTCATGAATGCGGCCTTGACCTTGTCTACGAAAGGTTTGTTGGGGCCACAGAAGATGGTGTCATCTACGTAGATAATCGCTAGGACGAGCTCTTTGCCTTTGCGATAGATGAATAGGCCAGCATCTGTTTTAAGACGCGTGAAGCCCAGTTCTTTCATGGATTTGTCAAGCTCGCACCACCAAGCTAGTCCTGCTTGCTTAAGGCCATATAGGGCGCGGAGTAGTCGCAAGACCTTCCCTTTGAGATGAGGGGGCATAAAGCCTTCAGGGAAGTCCATGTATAGATCTTCGTCCAGTTTGCTGTATAAATAGGTGGATTGGACATTGAGACCTGTGATGTACCAGTTCTCAGTTGCTGCGAGGGCGAGCATGCACCACACTGTCTCGAAGCGTATGATGGGGGAGAATATTTGATCGAAATCAATCCCTTCTACTTGAGAGAAGCCTTTGGCGACGAGCCGGGCTTTCTTTCTACCATCTGATTTTACATCAAAGACCCATCGGTTTTTAATAACCTTCCTGTTTGTGGGTCTATCCACGATTTCATAGACCTTGTGGTCCTTGAGTATTTGTAACTCATCATGGCAGGCTTTACGCCAAAGGGTTTGTTCCTCTTGTGGTAACTTGAGGATGTCGCGGTATGTCCATTTGCGGTAGTTCACGTTGGACTGTTCTTTTTCCAGCAGAAAGGCATGGCTGCAGAGGTATGAAACCAATGCGTCTCCCCCTTCCCTGGTGATGCGTTCTACATCGTCTTCCGATGGAGTTGGGGATGGAGGCATTCCTCCAGGGACAATGGGTGAATCCAAAGGTCCAGCCGGTGCTTCTCCAACAAGTCTGCGCCAGTCAGAGATGCGTTTGATGTCGCAAAGTTGCTTTAGCAGTTCGCGGTGCTCCCCATACACATTTCCTGGACAGATGGGGGCACGGCGCTCTCGCTGTGGGCGCTCTGGCTGAGCAGGTGGAGGCGGAGGTGGATGATGAGGGGGGGTAACCAGAGGTGCTGGCGGAGCCAGTGGCGGTGTAGGTACCCTAGGAGGTGCTGCTGGAGGTGGAGTAATTGGCCTGGGGGCCGAGCGATGACAGTCGGGAGGAGGAGCGATTTCCGCATCTGACTCCTGGTCCGAAGGTTCAGAATCAGAATCCGAAGTCTCATCATCATGTGAGTGAGAATGTGGCAGGTGGTTAACGGGCCGGTGTGGCTGAGCCTTTGAACACCTGGGGAAGAGGTGCTCATCAAATATGGTGTGAGCCAATGTGTGTAGCGCGTTGTTAGGGCGCATGAAGAGATAATTTGAATCACTACCGGTGGAAACGCCTAGGTAGATCATCAATTGCAATTTAGGCTGTAATTTGCCTTTACGAGTCTCAACTGGTAAGTGGATGTATGCACCACAGCCACAAACCCGAAGGTGTGAGAAGGTAGGCTTTTCGCCGGTAAGCATCTCAGATGGCATTTTCCATTGGAGCCGATGAGATGGGGTGCGATTATACACATGAAGTGCATGCAGTACCGCAAACTCCCAATAGGAATCGGGCAGGCAAGCCTGCAGTCGCATGGGTTGTGCTTTATCCATTATGGTTCAGATTAGGTGTTCTGCGCGTCCGTTCTGCTGGTGAGCATAGGGGGTGGATTGTTGTATGTGTATGCCATTATCGCACATATACTCAGTGAAAGCTTTGGAGGTATATTCTCCCCCTGCATCAGACCGCCAGTGTTTTATTACAGCGTTGAACTGAGTACACACATAGGTGTGGAATTGCTTGGTCGCTTTGAGCGTTTGATCCTTAGTTTTAATTAGGACCAGCCAAGCCATGGAGGTAAAGTCATCATAAAAGACGACCGCGTACTTGTACTTGTGGTACGACTCGATTTCAAACAATTTGAGGTCAGAATGAATTAACTCAAAGGGAGCGCTTGTGTGCTTCTCGCTATGAGGAAAAGTACGGTTTGGTTGTTTACCAAGCTCACAACCAGAGCATATAGGAACAGTGGATGGAATATCAACATCCGGAAAGTCCTTAATGTGCTTCTTTGCAGCATGGAGCACATCGCACAAGGGGTGGCCTAAACGGCGGTGGAGGAGTTCATAGTCCACAGAGGTCATTGACAATAAGTCAGCATGAGGACGAATAGTGGGTGCACGCATCCAGTACATTGTGTCGCCATGGGAGTGGAAACCTAGTACCAGTTGCTTGGTGCATTTATCAAAAATATTGATGTGACTGGGTGAGGTCTGAAGCGTCATGCAGGCATTGGTTAACAAGGTACCCATAGATATGAGTTTTATTGTGCACGATGGCATGTAAATGACCAGCGATAACCGCACAAGTCTACCTTGGAAGCGAATAATCGCTGTGCCTTTGCCTTTAATCGGCGCACGACCATTTGCCATCTGAGTGTAGGTAGGTTGCTTATAGGCGGAGTACTCAATCAGATCGTCTAGATCGTTGGTATAATGTGATGATGCTCCTGAATCAAGGAGCCACATGTCGTTGGGTATGGTGTCGCCATGTTCTCTTTCCTTTCCTTTACTTTTTGTTATTTTCTGCTTTTTACAGCGGTCACACATGGAGAAGGGAGGAGCAGTAGTTGCATTGTCTACATCTACTACAGGCACATACAAATTATATACTATCTGAGGCGATAAAAACCGCGTGTCAGTGCCTGCTAAAGACGGACAAAGGAAGAGAGGGACTTGCCACTGGGAGCTTTCCTCAAAGAATCGCTCAACGTAATCATCCACCTCCATCTCCCCGCCAAGACTGACGGAATCGTCACAGTCAAAAGTGACCATGTCTTTGTCGTCTGAATCGGGGAGTATCTCAACGATTCGGGAGGTCTCTATGCGCTCTATGAGAGAGTGTTGCCGTGCATGAACACGACGGCGGTGTTTGACAATGGGCTTGAGGGTGCAAACAACCTGAGCAGTGGGGATCTCCCTAATTTGGCGAGCGAGGGAGATGGCCTCTTGGACCTGAGGGAAGGCGGGGGGCCCATAGTGGGCGGCGCCGGGAGTATGCGCGAGAGCGTGGGGGTCCTGAGCGGGCTCAGTGAAGTCGGTGGAGGCCGGGCTATAGACCGTGGGCTCCTGGAGCATGTTTGCAAAGGTAAACGAGGTGGAGGATGACTTGGCGGTGGTGGCCGCACGATCCTTCCATTTCTTCTCCCCTTCTTCAGAGCGCTTGCCCTGACGACGCTTCTTCCCCTTATCCTTCTTATCCTCATCCTTTTTATCGGACAAGGTCTCCTGTTCCTTCTGCTGCTTCTTGAAGGAGGGGTCGCCTTGCTGGCGCTTTACGTTAGAAACTTTGTTGGCCTGGGCATGAGGCGGAGGCCGGCGAGTGAGGTAGTGCTGCCAAGCAGCGGTGAGGACGGTTTCCAACTCCACCATGGTCAAGACCTTGGTCTTGGTGGGGTCGGCGTCGATGGCAGCATTGAGCTGCTGATGGAGGGTCTCCACATACTTGGGGAGCTTGGCGATGGTGATGAGTGCCTTGAGGTTATCAGGCACCTTGTGCTGGAGTTGTTCCAGCTGGGCGAAGCTGGCATTCAGCTTGGAGAAAGCTAGGCCAGGGTGGTTGTTGTCGGGGAAAGTGATCCCGAGCATTATCTTCCACTCAGTGTAGGCGGAAGCGAGGGAGGCAGTTTCGTACTTGGCCTTTATGGCATCCCAGAGGTCTTTCAATATGGAATGGGAGGCGAAGTTGCCGGCGATGGAGGGGTCGAGGCGAAGACGGATGGAGCCAAGGGCTCGGTCATCATTCTCGTCCCACTTATCCTGGGCTTCTTCCTCAGTGGGAGTGAGGGCAGCTCCGGCTATGGCAGGGGCGGGGCGTGTCTTGATCATGGCTTTGTTCCAGACCCCGATGGCGCGAAGGTACGCTTCCATGTCCTGGGCCCAACGTTTGTAGTTGGTGCCACTGAGTCTGGGAAGGGAGTTGAGGGTAGACGACATGATAGTAGGTTCTTGGAAGAATGACGTGTCAGCATAAACCGATGAAGGGAGCAAGAAGAACATTCGCATCGCTGAACAGTCAGAGCTTTCAGAATGTAGGGTCATAGCGACCCCCTACATTCAGAGTCTGATGGCTGCTGCTCTTGAGCATTGCTGCATCAAAGAGCATTCGGCATTTCCACACAGAATGGCCTGTGTCCAAGGGTTTCACCCATGAGCAGATGACAAGCAGTAAACCGCATCGTCAGAGCTGCGGGGCTCATAACCTGTTGCAATAGCTAGTAGCCGGCGTTGCTGCACAGGCTACTAAGGAATCTACTCTAGGGATACTTACCTTGGAGAGGTTGGGTTCTCAGAGATGATAGCAGTTGCTGGTCAAGAGAGATATATTTTATTTAAACTCAGTCGAGTCTTATATACGCTTTGCAATGCTTACTTAATATAAGATCACGTGACTGTAAGTATGTGTCCTTTCAACACCTTTCTTGTCTTGGTCTGTGTGCAGCCACGACCTCTATAAAAAGCCCTCACCTATGTACCTTGTACCCTAGTCTAGTCTACCTTACAGTGGACACCCCATTCCCCCTTCTATTCATATCCTTGTTCCTCCCTGTCATCCACCTAGCAGGCTGGCAACTATGAACCATCCCTACCTTTGATCGAACACCCCTTCGTCCATAAGGAATCATGCCCTCATCCCTTGCTCATCTTGAATATTCGGTCAACTCTTGCCAGCTAAGGTTCTACTTCTTGGTTCCACTAGCTGTCACCGCTATAGTGGACCAAGTTGTAACACTATCCCTGACCTCACTCTTATCTTCTCCACCCTGAAGAACCAGAAGAACCATCAAAATCTGTTTATTCTAGAAACTGCTTTCTTCCAAACTGCTACTAGTATATTCAACAAAGTCAAGGGATTGGTCACTGCCTGTCCTGATGTTTTTATGGCAGTGGTCATCCTCATTGACGAGAAGCCCACACACCAGTTTCCTGTAGAAGGTTCTTGTGTGTGGGAGAGGTTCAAACGAGATGCGGATCCTCTTGAGTTGGAAGAATTCATTGGGATGGCTGACCCACAGCCTGAATCACTGACCGTATCTTTTACGTCTCCCATTGTCATTGGTGGACATACTTGGTGTTCCATTGACCACATCAACTATTATGTCTGGTTGAAACAACTGGCCGATAATGGAGAATTTGACAATGGTAAAATTGTGATCAATTCCGAGAGCATTGAGCAAACAGATTGGAGTGCTCATTGCATATGTTTACTTCAGATCCATGTCCACAGTCCATTTATTGTCTAATGAATAACAGGTCCTCCCAGGGAATGGGAAGGACATGGAGCATGTAAAGGTGGTTGTGAACAAAGGGCTTGACCTGATCAGAGCTTACCTGATCCACTTCTGTGAGGAGGTGGCTGTCCATAGTGGTGAAGGCCCATATGTTGACAGTCTCAGTCAATCCATCACACTCCCCAACTCATGGGATCACTTCATCACCATGCTCCTTGATGCAAGGACCATAACTGCTCATGATTGATATATGCAATGGTACAAGTGTTCGTTTTGGGGCAAAAAACACTCTTATTCAGATACTTCCTTCTCAAATCCCACTTTGGGGCTCAGTAGCCCTGGCAACAAGCACTTCGCTGGTGGCCAGTGAGGTGTAGTTGAGATCCTGAGCCAGGATCTGGAGACTGGGCCTTGGAGCCCATCATTTGTCACCATCACATTAGGAACTTAAGGTGGAGCACCTCTTTTTCTTCACTGAATATTTTGTATGTCTTCATTCATGTTGTTGTCTGGTTATGCTACTTGCCACCATATGTTTTTTTCTTGTATTGTAATACTATGTATGTAATGAAAACTATTGTTTGTGAAAGTTGATAGCCAATGCCTCAACTTTTGGACCACAAGGTTTTGAGACTAATCACCATGATGTTTGGTAATGACTGAGTTACTGACATATAAGCAAAATAGATCCAATGGCACTCGGCAGTGGTACCATGCCTCTTCGCCATTGTACCAAGATAGAACAGGTAGCTATTCCTGTTACACTTGGCCCGGGCAGGGATGAGCATAGCCTTGAAAGACTTGGTCAAAGGTTCAAAGAGTTAAGCATGCACTTAATGATAGCATGTAGTTCAAGGAAGATGTTCCACAGAGGAACTTCAAGGGTTCAAGGGTTCAAGGGGTCAAGGGTTAAAAGCGACTGGACTTTAAAGCCGGAAGGAGCTTAAGACAAGTAGTGTTACGCTTGGCCCGGATAGGGACGAGCGTAGCCTCGAAAGACTTAAGGTTCAAGGGTTCAAAGATATAGTGTGCACTTAATGGTAGCACGTAGTCCAAGGAAGACGTTCCGTAGAGGAACACAAGGGCATCAAGGTTCGAAGGTTCTGAGGTTCAAGGCGACTGGTCAAGTGCCAGAAGGAGCTTTGAGACAAAGGAGTAGATTCAAGGTATTGATCGAGGAGATCTAAGCTAAAGTACAAGGATAGGTATAGCGGGTTTATATACCCGGTTACAAGACTAAGGGCAGGCATAGTTAGGGCAGGTCATAGAACGTGATAGAAGGAGACGGAATGTGAAGGAAGTAATTGCTGACGAAGCAATTGAGATAAGAGATAGGGAAAGTAAGCGGTGGTGAGTCAGCGATAAAAGAAATAGTGTCTGGGTCGAGAGTCGAACAAACGAGTTCAGTATAAGTACAAGACGAGTGCGAGAGAAGCGTAAAGAAAAGAAAGAACGAGTTGTAACATTACCCCCCTACTAGCCCTGAGACCACGTCGAAAGGCAACCTAGAGTCCCATGCAAGAGTATCCAGGGGAGCCGGTGATGTTAGCATAACTGGTTTCGTCGATTACGTCGTCTAACTCGGGGGAAGGAGAGCGGCGTGCGGGAGAAGCAGACCTTCGAGGAGGAGGGATGGGGAGACCACGCCCAGAATTGGAGGACCTATAAGAACGAGAGGAGCGGGAGGAACTGGAGGAGGTGTTAGAACCTCGTCGTGGGTTCCTAAACGACTCAGGGGCAGGAGTTCCCCGAGAGTGGCCTGAGATACGAGCAGCCAAAGGCTGGTGTCCCGGAGGACGGGTGGCTGACAGCCGACTGAGGAGAATGGGGCGGCGAGTGGCGATAGGGCAGTTCGCCTGGCTGTGACCCGGTGCCCATTGGCGACAGCCCATGACTGGGCATTGGTATATGGGGCAGTTGGGGCGTATGTGGCCAAGGCGGTGGCATTGGAAGCAGGCGTCGCGATATCTCGGGTCGGAGGGGAGCAGGGGGTTGGTGCGGAGGTGGCCGTAGCGTAATTGGCTCTGGTGGGTATGGGTCCTTTCGGTCTCAATCATAGCATGGAGTTCCTCCGGGGATAAAGCAGACGAGGAAGCGGACGGGGAGGAAGGGGAGCGCGCCAAGTGATAAGAAGGGGACGAGGAACTATCCTCATCACGCAGTAGAGGGTATATGCCAGAGTTGGCGATTCTGGAGGCGGCGAGCTCCACGGTGTATCTGTCAATGTCCTGGAGGAACTCTCCAAACTCCATTTGGTACATGACCTGATGGAGTTCTCATAGGATGTTCTGCTGGGTGGACGCTACCCAGTTGCGGTCCATGCGATCGGTGGAGAAGGCGGTGATCTCGTTGGTAACAAGGGAGAGATGTTGGGTTTGGAGAAAAGCTTTGTATAGGGCAAGGAATGTGGAGTTCATGTCTAGGTGGGAATCGATGGGAATGGCCATGCCGGTGTCACAGATGTAGCGGGAAACGTTGTTGGAGTAACGAGGAGAAGGAGTTCCTTCTCTGACGGCGTTGGCATAGATAGGAATGTCAACAGCAACGATAGGTCTAGGGCTGGGTACGGGGGGAGGAGCAAAGCGAACAGAGGGAGAAGAGACAGGAGACTGGGGAATAGGATGAATAATAGGGATTGTTAAAGATACAGTTTCATTGGGGGAGACGTGGAAGGTGACGCTGCGGGTGGGGGGTTCGATGGCGTCGATGGGGTTGGAGCCCCATCCGGGGTCGGCGAGCATAGACGAGGGAGAAGGCAGGGTAGAAGCGGTGACGGAGGATTCGGACGTAAGGGAGGTTTGTTGAGAGGACATGTTGTTTGTGATGGATAGCGCTACAGAGGGGAGAAGACGGAGGGGTGAAGCTTCTTATAATCAGAAAGGGCGGACTTTGCATTTTTTAAATTCCATTCTGGGGTCCAGGAGTCTTCTTCCGCAGAGTAGCCTCTCCATTGGATAAGGAACATGCAGCGAGAAGGGGGGCCGCGGTGACGTAAAATTTTCTCAATTTCATATTCTTCTTCTCCCTGGATAAGGTCAGGTGGTGGAGAAGGAAAGTTCGGACCGTGTACGCTGTTTTCGCGATAGGGCGATAGGAGAGAAGCATGGAAGATGGGGTGGATTCTCCAGGTTTTTGGGAGGCGGAGTTGATAAGTGAGGGGAGATAAGACCTTTGTGATGATGAAGGGTCCTTCTCGCTTTGGATCAAACTTCGGAGTGGGAGAGCGGTGTTTCAGGTTCCTTGCTTCTAGCCATACTTTGTCTCCTTTGGTGAATGGAACGAAGCCTCTGTTTCCTCGGGCAGCCATTACCTGGCGAGCGAGTTCATGG
>JBBPTD010000996.1:0-14120 GCA_038093895.1 Boletus aff. mottiae
CCCAAGGCGTTGCTACGCTCTTCTTCCACAAAGTCTATAAACGCTTTGGGCTATATGACAAGATTATCTCCTATCGTGGACCCCAATTTGCTTCCGCCTTCGCAAAAGAACTGGGAAAACTCCTGAACTACGACCTCGCCCTCTCCACCACATATCACCCTCAAATGGATGGTGAGACAGAATGCATAAATCAGGAAGTCGAAACCTATCTACACATCTATTGCGGAAATAACCCTACCTCGTGGTCAGAACACATGACTCATGCAGAATTCGCCCACAATCACCGCACCCACTCCATAACCAACCAATCTCCATTTTATCTCATGATGGGATACGAACCCCGTGCCCTTCCCACCATTATACCCGATTCCCATATCCCCGCAGTAGAATCTCGCCTCAAAGAACTCACCGCTGCAAGAAATGAAGCTCTCGCAGCCCATGAGCTTGCTTGCCAAGTAATGGCAGCCTGAGGAAACAGAGGCTAAGTATGGCTAGAAGCGAGGAACCTGAAACACCGCTCTCCCACTCCAAAGTTTGATCCGAAGCAAGAAGGACCCTTTGTCATCACGAAGGTCTTATCTCCCCTCACTTACCAACTCCGTCTCCCGAAAACATGGAAAATTCATCCTGTCTTCCACGCCTCTCTCCTATCACCCTATCGCGAAAACAGCATACACCGAACTTCCCTTCTCCACCACCTGACCTCATCCAGGGAGAAGAAGAATATGAAATAGAAAAGATCCTACATCACCATGGCCCCCCTTCTCGCCGCATGTTCCTTATCCGATGGAGAGGTTACTCCGCGGAAGAAGACTCTTGGACCCCAGAACGGAATCTGAAAAATGCAAAGTCCGCCCTCTCAGATTATAAAAAGCTTCACCCCTCTGTCTTCTCTCCTCCGTAGAACCCTCCATCACAAACAACATGTCCTCTCAACAAACCTCCCTTACATCCGAATCCTCCGTCACTGCCTCGACCCCACCTTCTCCCTCCTCTACGCTCGCTGACCCAGGATGGGGCTCCAACCCCGTCGACGCCATCGAACCTCCCACCCGCAGCATCACTTTCCATGTCTCCCCCGATGAAACTGTATCCCTGACTATTCCTATTATCCATCCTATTCCACAATCTCCCATCATTTCTCCTTCCATTCGCTTCGCTCCTCCCCCCGTACCCAGCCCTAGACCCATCGTTGCCGTCGATATTCCTATCTATGCCAATGCCATCAGAGAAGGAATCCCTTCTCCTCGCTACTCCAACAATGTCTCCCGCTACATTTGCAACACCGGCATGGCCATCCCCATCGACTCTCACCTAGATATGAACTCTGCGTTCCTTGCCCTATACAAGGCCTTCCTCCAAACCCAACGTCTCTCCCTCGTTACCAACGAGATCACCGCCTTCTCCACTGATCACATGGATCGCAACTGGGTAGCGTCCACCCAGCAGAATATCCTACGAGAACTCCATCAGGTCATGTACCAAATGGAGTTTGGAGAATTCCTCCAGGACATTGACAGATATGCCGTTGAGCTCACCGCCTCCAGAATTGCCAACTCTGGCATATACCCTTTACAACATGATGAGGATAGTTCCTCGTCCCCTTCTTATCACTCGGCACGCTCCCCTTCTACCCCATCAGCCTCCTCGTCCGCCCTGTCCCCAGAGGAACTCCATGCTATGATTGAGACCGAAAGGACCCACACCCACCAAAGCCAATTGCGCTACGGTCACCTCTGCGCCAACCCCCTGCTCCCCTCTGACCCGGGATACCGCGATGCCTGCTTCCAATGCCACCGCCTTGGCCATATATGCCACAACTGTCCCGTATACCAATGCCCAGTTATGGGCTGTCGCCAATGGGCACCGGGCCACAGCCAAGCGAATTGCCCTATTGCCACCCGCCGCCCCGTTCTCCTTAGTCGGCTTTCGGCCACTCGTTCCCCGGGACACCAACCTCTGGCCACGCGTATCTCAGGACGCTCTCGCGGAACACCCGCCCCCGAGTCCTTCAGGAACCCACAACGAGGTTCCAACACCTCTTCTAGTTCATCTCGTTCCTCGCGCTCCTATAGGTCCTCCAACTCCGGACGCGGTCTCCCTATCCCTCCTCCTCATAGGTCTGCATCTCCCACGCGCCGCTCCCCCTCTCCCGAGCTAGATGACGTTATCGATGAAACCGGTTATGCTAACATCACCGGCTCCCCCGGATACTCTTGCATGGGACTCTAAGTTGCCTTTCGACATGGTCTCAGGGCTAGTAGGGGGGTAATGTTACAACTCGTTCTTTCTTTTACTTCTCTTTACGTGTTACACTTGTACTCAAGTCGAACTCCCTAGTTCAACTCTCGACTCGGACACTATTTCTTTTATCGCTGACTCACCAACGCTTACTTTCCTTATCTCTTATCTCAATTGCTTCGTCAGCGATTACTTCCCCCACGTTCTGTCTCCTTCTATCGCTTTCTACGACCTGCCCTGATTATGCCTACCCTTAGTCTTGTGACCGGGTATATAAACCCGCTATACCTATCCTTGTACTTTAGCTTAGATCTCCTCGATCAATACCTTGAAATCCATCCTCTTGTTCCAAGCTCCTTCTGGCACTTGACCAGTCGCCCTAAACCCTGAACCCTCGAACCATTGAACCCTTGTGTTCCTTTGTGGAACATCTTCCTTGGACTTCGTGCTACCATTAAGTGCACACTATCTCTTTGAACCTTTGAACCTTAGTCTTTCGAGGCTACGCTCATCCCCACCCAGGCCAAGCGTAACACTAACACTGATATTGCATAGAACTAGCTTAGGGAAAATACAGGTGAGAAGTATGAGACTATATATACAGTAGGCCCCTGGTCTGTGTGAGAGACAGGAAAGGAAATAAGGAAGTGGAAGCCCAAAGGGATTCCGTTCCACAAGTGGAGACATAATCCCATAGTGGATCTAGATATGATGCACAGCATCATTGCAAATATTATCTCAGCTATCAGGAAGAAGTCTAAAGATGACTGATGGTTGATGGAAGACCAAAGGGAATCTAAATATAGCATGGAGGGTGGGGAGCTGTGTGAGTCAAAGAGGAAAGAGATCAAGTGTATGAGATCTAAATAGCCTGAAGGATGACACCAGTACAAATACAACTCCTTAGAGTGAATGAGATGTGAGACAAGAGAACAATAAGTGAAGTGAAAACAAGAAAAACTGTAGCCCCCTTGTTAAACTGTAACAGATATCCTTTGTTCCCTGGAAAGTTTGGCCATCCTTCACCCGAATTTGTTGTATCTACGAAGATTGGCTGAGTGGGGATAATCTGTGGGTGATGCAGGTAATCCATAATACTAAACTTTGTCTGTTGTCAACTCATTGATCATAAATACTACTAGGACAAAATACCTCCAAGCAGAACCCTGTTAGGCACGGTTCTCTCTTTGGATAAGACAAATATATTGGTTATCAGTGAGAATCAGATGGTACTATCTACTGTTATGATTGCTACACTAAGCATTTGAACTTAACATTTTGTTTTCTTTCGACCCCTAACTATACCTTTCACACATTCACATGCACTCTTTTCATCTCCACTCTATCATTTCTATTCACAACATGCATATCTAATCTCCCACATTCATACTTTTCATTCACATTAGATATGCACTATAGCCTCATGCTGCCACATACATGCTGTTACCTCAAGTTACCCAGTACCAAGGAGATTTACTGTTGGAAATGGCAAGCGAGGGCACAGCCTCACTGCAGCCCACTCATACTGATGAGATGTACCTTTTGTTCTTCCAACTCATATTGCCTTTCATAGTCTTTTATTGTAATGACCCATGTCACAATCAACATGAATCTGTTCACATCCGCACTTGTGCACAGACCATGGCCCAAGTGTGCCCTTTGTGTCTCAATCATTATTCTTTACTGTTACCGAATTGGCTTATAAGCAGATCATGTACAGCAAGATCCTCAGTCTGTTGTTCTCACACGATGACTGAG
This sequence comes from Boletus aff. mottiae, assembly GCA_038093895.1. NCBI lineage: Eukaryota > Fungi > Basidiomycota > Agaricomycetes > Boletales > Boletaceae > Boletus > Boletus aff. mottiae. The sequence goes on from JBBPTD010000996.1 coordinate 4,000, forward strand.
TATGCTGTCACTCAATAGCCGTTGCACATATCTTCTTTATATTTTCTACATTTACTATATATAGTCTTAGCATAGCTTGATCTGTGTGCATGTACTGATAGTATAAATACTATCCCAAGTAGACCAAAACTCCCCAGTCTTGTTCTCTTGGAGTTCTTCTCTTAAAGGCGACTCTACTCTTTTATCTCCTCTTGTCTTTCTCTAGCCAGTAGTGACCTAGCAAGCTTCACTTAAGTGTGAGTCTTTAAGGGCCATTTCACCTACCCTCCAAATTTCATCCTATTTGCTTTACTCCTTAAGAGATATTCACAAAACTCAAGTAATATATCCATATTACCATAGTATACTTAATATGCTACTATTCTAATTACTTTTTATAGACAATTAGCCCCTAGTTAGATTATCTAATTCTGTACTACACAGCTTGACCTGCACAGCCCACATATCACATGACCACTTGCCTGCTTAGGATGCTGCCCAAATTGCCATCCAAGCACAGTAGTGAGTTTCATTTTCAGCAGAACATTCTAAATAGAATGTAGAGCCATTAACCTGTATATGGTTTTTGTGACTCATAGCATAGCCCTGCCTGCATCAAATCAATAATATCTAAGTTAACATGAGTCATACATGAGTCATGCCAAGTCAGTCTTGCCCACAGCATTTCTAGTCACATAATCTAATCATCCAATCATAAGCTTTCTTGGCAAGCAAAAATAACTCAGAATATAGCCTCAAGCTGCTAAATGTAGAAACACAGCCACCTGTAGAAAATGTATATAAGGAGAGGAATTTTGTCAGTAAGAAAGACAGCAGAGATACAGATAAGAATTTGATAGCATCTTATAGAACCCTAGAGCTCTGATCTCTTACATACTTGGTAGCTAGTAATTAGCAGAAAACACTACCAAAAGAGGAAGCTAACACAGCTACTCTTACATAACCTATTACTAAGTGGGCACATACACTGCCACTGTAACCTAAGCAAATCTAGTTTAGGAATACTTAGTAACCTGCTAAACCCTTCTCAGAGAGATCTTGCTGACACACATTCCACTCCAGTTTCCCAATAAATATGGTTACAAATAACCCATATTGTGTGAGAACTGAGTGATCCCCTTTAGAAACATTCCTACACCTTACCACTAGACACAATCACCACAGATTCCCAGGAATCCAGCTACTCATCATATAGGCACATAAACATGGTATTCCCTATAACTTTGTAAACATAACCAAGCAACTCATATTAGCACCTCTATATATTACTATACGAGGTAGTTTATTCACTCCCTGAACAGTTATACCATTAGCTTTACAATCCTTACACATTCTTTAGTACAAATCCTATATGTATTTTTAGCAAGTATCACTAGTAACTCTTTAGTCAGTAACACTAGGAAAAGTCTACAGATTCCTTCTTTTACTTAGAACCTCTATTAGCTAGGAACAAAGCCAACCCTTTTACCCTTGACTAACCATCAGGAAAGGAAGAACAACCAGGGATCCAATTAGTTAAGTTTCTCACTCACTCAGTAGTTTATTTTTCTTGAGTATCTTTTGTTTGATCTGGTAGATAGAGTTGTTCTATCAGCGGCTTATAGCTAAGATTGGGCCTGAAGCATCAATTGCATAGGATTTCCCCCTAGTGAATCTAGCACTCTATATCCTGTAAAAATGACACCACACTGTTCAGTGTTATATTGTAGGAGTTATTACCAGTGCTGTTCTCCTCAAATTCTCATTGCCATCCATGCTCTACTCGACTTTTGTTACATCGCCCAAGCTCATCAGCAAACCTACATTTTTTCTGGAATAGCTGAGGAAACTGACAGTAGTTCTATAAGGACTCTCAATCAATCAATTGAAATGATTCCTCACATTATTATAATGTTAGTTATCTCAGTATCTCAGCAAGTCAATTGACTAGTGTGGTAGCCCATTTGGCACCCCAGCAAATCAGTTGGGCAATATATCAGCAAGTTCAGTATCTCAACCTGTCAGTCAGTCAGTGTATCAAACAATTCAGTATCTCAGTTGACCAGTATATCAGACACTTGTCAAGTCCAGATCCTCCAGATTCGAGTCCTGTGAGATCCAAGGAAAATAGATAAAGGGGGGAATGGAGGTGCAGAGTTACAGAGATGTGGAGGTATGGAGGTATGGAGGTGAGAGGACATTGATGCAGGACTTATGTGTTGCACCCTTGTCAGGTCCTGTGTCCTCGTATTTAGGGTAGAGGAAGAGGGAAGTGAAGTCAGACTTGAAAGAAGGTGACTTAGTTAATTTTCATACTAAAGATATGACAGAATAATACAGGGGACTTATGTACTACTCAAAACCTGGAAGAAGTCCAGATCCAAGACTAATGCATGAAGGTGATGTACATAGGAATGGAATGATGATCAATGGAGCATAGAGCACAGCTGGGACAGGCTGTACAGATCGAGAGGTGAAAATGTAGACTAGAACTGAAAGAGATTAACGTAGGTAATAGTATGGAGTTGCAACTCCGCAGATGTCCATTGCTCCTCAGCCAAAGATTCCCTAAAGTATTCCGGAGTTGACCGGAGTTGGACTTGGTAATTTCTGGATCATGACAATATCCCTCTCTTAGGCTGAGCCCTTCAGGCCTGTCAGGAAAACCCCTGAGTGGAAAGTTTGTGTGAAGGTGTCTTGTCCGAGGTCATATGATGTGGTCCACCTATGGATCAACAAATGGAATTGGAATTCCACTGATTTCCAGTATAAAGGTAGGGTACACCCTGGTCAGACACCCAACAGCTCCTGATGTCAAATCCTATTGTGAACATCAAACAGTGGCCAGATGCCCATCTCTCAGAGCACCAAGGTGATGATGATGAGACATCAGAGGCCAAATTCTCGGAGTGTCAGAGGCACGTGAAGGCATGCAAAGAGGAAGAGGAAAGCTGTAGACATGAGGCAGAGGAGCATTGAGCGGCAGAAGAGGCAGAGGCACACCAGAGGACGGAGGCTGAGGAGGCAGCATGCAAGTGGGTGAGTAACCCTTTGGTCTCTTTAGTCTTTAGCTAATGGAGTTTAGGCTGCAGAGATAAAGGCACAACAGGATGCCAATAAGGGAAAAGGGCAAGCACTGCTGCAGTGCAGGAGGTGTGAGCACCAGGGGATTGATTGTGAAGCTGGGCCCAGTAAGGGGTCATTGTGCTTGGAGTGCTGCAAGGCAAAAGTAAAGTGCGAGCACCCCAGAGCAGTGAAGCTGGAGAAATGGAGAAGGCACATGGACAGCGAGGCTGGTCCATTGAAGAAGCAGAAGAGGGCCTTGGAGGCCACAGTGGAGGTCTCAGATGACAAGAAGGAGCTGGAGGTCAAGTTGTGGTCCCAGTTGGGGACAATTCTTGTCAAGATGGTCCAGGGCATCCGAAGTGTCCTGGTGCAGCAAAACTGGCACCGTGAGAGGCAGAACACCTTTCCAGCACAGCTCGTTGACCTGAAGACGATGGAGGCCTTCAGAGGGGAGGAGTAAGGGAAGGAAGAGGAGAATGTTCCAGAGGAGAAACTAGCGGAGTTGGCCATGGAGAGGAGGGAGAACTCCAGCCAGAAGTCAGAAAAGGAAGTAGGGAAATTACTGTAGAAGAGGTAGTTTTTTTTTGTTTTGTATAATATAAACAGACTCAGAGAGAAAGAAAAGGAAAAAGAAAAATGAAGTGATTTAAGTGAGGAGTGGATCAGGCTTGTCCAGATACTTCTGATGGAAGTCCAAGATGAAGTCTGTTGCATGTCCTAATTCCATAGTGAGCAACCAGGAGGTTTCTTCGTCAGTACCCTTGTATCCTAACCAATGTACCAGTATAGGAGTTGACAATGGCACCTTCTCCAATCAATTTTGGAGTCTAATATCTCTGCAATCTTGTGCTCAGGTTTGCCTTCAACATCAACTGGAGGTGGCAGAGGTTGGATGCGGTCCGGAATGATATTCAGAGTTGAAGGTGCTAACTGTGAAACATGAAAAACAGGGCATATGGATTTCATAGATTTGGGCAAACAGAGAGTGAAGGAGAGGGTACCAGGTCTCACAATGATGCTGAAGGGACCCAGGAACTTCTCAGAGAACTTTTTGGATGGTCATGTGGGACGGGGGTATTTCGCCTTAAGCATTACTTGATTGCCAACCTAGAAGTCCAGAGCAGGACTTTGTCATTTGTCTGCTGGTCCTTGGTAGTGTTTTTGCACTTCCAGCATCTCTGATCAGAGAAACTCATGGAGTTCGTCCGAGTCTGTAATATAGGATTTAGCTGTGGAGGAGGTAAGATCATGATCAGAGTGAATGGAGAAGTTGAGATGGTATCCTTTATTGGCAAAGAATGGAGATACTCCAGTGGTAGCACTTGGAGCATTGTTATAGGCGAACTCTGCGAGGGGCAAGTGCTTGGATCAGTCATCTTGCTGATAGCTGCAATAAATCCGAAGGTATCGCTTGAGCATCTGATTGGCTCGTTCTGTCTGGCCATCCCCCTCTGGATGATATCCGGAGGTAAAGTGGAGACACATGTCAAGAGCTTTACCAAGAGATTGGAAGAAGTGCAAAACAAACTCAGAGCCCCTGTTGGAGGTGACATGGAAGGGAACTCCGTGCTTGGAGAAGACATGGATGAGGAACAACTTGGCAAGTCCTGTGGAGGTGATTGTATCATGGGTCAGGATAAAGATACATTGTTTTGATAGTCTGTCAACTACCATGAGGATGGCAGTATAGTCCTCTGAAGGGGGAAGCTTTTAATGAAGTCCATGGAGATTAAGTTCCATGGTTTCTCTGGAACCAGAAGCTGTTTCAAGAGACTGTAAGGATGATGGTGAGGAGTTTTTGTGTGAGCACAGGCTGTACAGGAGCTAACATAATCTTTTACAAAAGTCCAGATTTTCAGCCATATATATTCACAACGAATGAGCTCCAGGGTACAATTCTGACCAAAATGTTCTGTGGTCAGATGGTTGTGGAATGTCCAGAGTATATGAAGTTGGAGGTTGTTAGCTTCTGGGACATAGATACAATTGTTCCATAGGAGGAATCCTTCAGAGTTGATGCTTCATCATGGATTGAGTGATGTAGTGGACAGGAGAGGTGATGTGACAGGATCGCTGGGGAGTGCAGAGAGGATGTTGGACTGGAGTTGCTCTATGTTGATTAGTGCGGATGCTCAGAGTAATGGAGCTTCTAAAACAGTGGCTCGGAGGGAGATCACAAGCTGTGTTATGATTGCTATGATAAGTATTTGGACTTAACATTTTTCTTTACTTTCAACCCCTATCTATTTCCTTTATGCACTCACATGCATTCTTTTATCTCCACTCTATCACTTCTATTCACAACATACCTATCTCATCTCCCACATCCATGTTTCTCAATCACATTAAATATGCACCATAGCCTCATGCTGCCACATACATGCACACAACACATGTATGATCATACATGCCCTTCCATCATGTTACCCAGTAACAAGGATACTTACTATATATAGCAGTAGCATAGCTTGGTCTGTGCACATATAACTAGTAGTATAAATACTATTCCAAGTAGACCAAGACTCCCCAGTCTTGTTCTCTTGGAGTTCTCCCCTTGAAGGCAACTCTACTCTTCCATCTGCTCTTGTCTTTCTCTAGCCCAGAGTGACCTAGCAAGCTTCACTTAACAGTGAGTCTTTAAGGGCTGTTTCAAGCTGTTCAGGGGTAGAAATTGACCTAAAATTGTCAGAGTTAACACAAGCAAAGTCCTTATCCCCCTCTTTGGGGTAGATGTCCCAGCGTCTAGTCAAAGTGTCTGATTTCACTCCAAGCTTACCAGGTTGGTACCAAACAACCATATTGAATTGGTTAAGATATTTGGATCAATGGGCTTGGCAGCATGTTAGGAGCTTAGTGGAAGAGAAGTATTTGAGATTTTTGTGATCCATGAGGACATCTATAGGGGTCTTGGAGCCTTCCAAATAATGTTCCCAAGACTTGAACACCTCAAAAATTGCCAGTAACTCCTTGTTATATGTGTTGTAGTTTAATTCAACTCCAGTCAAAGTCTGGAAGAAGAATGTGATGGGATGAAGTTCATGGTTGGATAGAGTTGTGATGGAGAGAATGCTGGCAATGGCATAGTCGGAGGTGTCAGTCTTGATGGTGATGGGGACATTTGGAGTCCAGTGAACTAGCACTGGAGCAGAGGTGAAAGCATTCTTGAGTCATTGGAAGGATTTCCAGTAGATGTCAAAGAAGTCCCAAGGAACTTCTTTGTGAGTGAGGCGAGTCAAAGGGACCACAATATTGGAGTAACCCTAGATGAAGTGGCAGTAAAAGTTGGCACAGCCCAGGAAGGACTGAATGCCCCTGACCTTTCTAGGCTTGGGCCAATCCAGGATTGATTTGATTTTGTTTGAGGCCATTGAGAGGCCAGTAGGGGAGAGAACATATCCGAGGTGCTCAACCGTGTTGGTATGGAATTTGCATTTCTCTGGCTTGACATATAAGCCATTAGCTTGGAGTTGCCGGAGGACTTCTTGGACATTTTTACAATGTGATTCCATATCATGGAAGTAAATCAGAATGTCATTGAGGTAAACCACAATGTAGACATCAAATAAATCTGCAAAGATAGTGTTGATGAACCACTGGGAGGCCACTGGAGCATTGGTAAGTCTGAACAGCATAACTGACCACTCGAAAGAGCCATAGTGAGTATGGAAGGAGGTCTTCCATTCATTGCCCTCCACAATATAGACCAAGTGGTATGCATGTCAGAGATTGATCTTTGTATAGACCTTGGCTTCTGAAGGGGTATCAAGAAGGTCAGAGGTGCAGGGAAGTGGATAGCGGTCTTTTCATGTGATTTTGTTTAATCCTCAGAAGTCGACACACCATAGAGAGTATGGAAGGAGGTCTTCCATTCATTGCCCTCAGCAATAAGGACCAAGTGGTATGCATGTTGGAGATTGATCTTTGTATAGACCTTGGCTTCTAAAGGGGTGTCAAGAAGGTCAGAGGTGTGGGGAAGTGGATAGTGGTCTTTTTGTGTGATTTTATTTAATCCTCAAAAGTCAATGCAAAGTCAGAGGGAGCTGTCTTTCTTTCAGACAAACAACACTAAAGCTGCATGTGGAGACATAGATTGTCTGATGAATCCAATGTTAAGGTGTTTATCCAAGAAATCACAGAGGGATTGTTGTTCAGTGGTGGAAATGAAATAGATCTTTCCAATGGGGGGTTCTGTTCCTTCCTCCAACTTGATCTTCAAGTCATAGAGCCAATGAGGAGCAAGGGTATCAGCCTTTTGCTTGCTGAAGACATCTGTGAAGTTGTGATATTCTGAAGGAACATCAGAGAGGTTGATTTCCTTGTCAGAGGTAGCAATGGAGGCAGAGGCGGAGTGAGTGGAGATGTCTTCAGTGGACCAGAGAGAAAGAGAGAACTGGATGGAGCCCTCCATCTTACAGGCTCAATGGAATGTGACTGCATTTACAAAGGAGATGTGAGGAGCTAGAAGTCTGGGAGCTTTAGGCAGGTCCAGAGAGCATCCCAAGGGAGGAGTGTCATCTAGCAACAGAGAAGGGATGCTCAGAGGTGTGGAGGGTGATATTGGGGTTGGCATCCCATCTGCAGGAGTTTGGAATGTAATGCTGCTTGTAACCAAATCAATCAATGGATTGTAGTGGATGAGCCAGCAATGTCCGAGAACAAGGCTGCATGAGGAATCCAACAAGGTTATATAAAATGCATTGGAGGTGGAGATGCCAGAAGTGAAGTGGATGATTAGATCTACTGTGAGGGTAATGATGGAAGTTGAGGAGCCATTGAAGAGACAGAGGTTTATTGAAGGAATGGAGTCTACAGTAATGTTGTTTTTTGTGATAAACACAGTGTTTACAAAATAATGAGTAGAACCAGAGTCAACGAGGATGGGTACATTAGAGAGGTTATGTATGGGGATTGAGACAAAAGGACATAGAGAGTTCAGATCAGAAAGAGCAGATGCATTGAGATGTAGTTCTGTGATAGCACAGATTGGATCAACTCGACTCCCAGCCTGTGCGGACATGCAAGAGTCATGCTCTAATTTTTTGCCTCCATAGGAGCTTCTGTAGTTGCAGTAGCTGCATGGGCTTTTGATGCTCTGGAGGTGGACTTTGGACAGTCCTTGATGGAGTGTCCACTCTCACCACAGAAGAGACAAAGATTGAGATTCATCTGATGTTGACATTCCTCCAGAAGGAGTTTTCCGTCTTTGCCTAATTTCATGACAATTATGTCAAATTTGGGAGGGTTGCTGTTACCCTCCTTGTTGTTTCCTCCCCCAGAAGAACTGGAGTTGGAAGATGGAGAGGGGCCTTTGGATTTATCATCTTTGGGTGTGGAGGAGTCAGTTGGAGCAGAGCTCGATGACTTATTGGAGCTGTGGTGATTGGAGGAGGTTGAAACAGGGGCTTTTGGAGTGTATGAAATTTCTTTCTTGTGCTCCCAGTAGCTCTGATCAATTTGCTGAGAGAGGGCATAAAGGTTGTGGATGTTATCAGATTTGCTGTGATGAGTGATTTCATTCTTGATGTGATCTGGAAGTCCAATATAGAAACCCCAGTGGAGAGCACTGGGTCCCTATTCTTGGACTTGGTTCGCGAGGCAGTTCCACTCAATGATGTATTTTGAGATTCACTGAGTGTTCTTCATGTACAGTTGTTTGAGTTGAGCTTCTGCTTCAGCAACAAGGTCATGAGGGCCAAAGTTGGACTGTAATTCATATAGGAAGGATTGCCAGTCTATCATTCAGAGAGAATGACAGGACAGAATGTTATCTCTGAGCACGTCTGGCTCAAAGTAGTTGAGGGCCATTCCTTTGAGGTATGACTGTGCAAAGGTTACTCTGCTTCAGTCCTTTCAGAAAGCCTTCTCATTGGCTTGGAAGTTGATTTTGCATTGCACTGCAAAAGAATGGAGTTTCTTCGGCTCTGACCCATCAAAGATGTCCAGTTCTCAGACTTTGGTTCTTGTGTTGCTAGAAGTACTCTTGCAATGGAGTGCTTGGTAAGTCATATTGCGGATGGTGTTAGCCAGTTGATTGAATGGCTTGAAAGCCAAGGGGACATCATTGACTTCCTTTTCTCTGGGTTCATGTCTGAAGAGGCATTTGGAGTCCAGAGTAGAAGAGTCATCACTGTCAGGATTTTCTGGGTTGTCATCTCCACCTCCACCTCCACCTTCTGCTTGTGCTCCTGATAATGGAGTTTCAGGGCATCTATCACCCAAGTCGTTTTCTTTGTCTTCTGGTAAAGTTCAGAAATAAGAGACTTGAGCAGAGTGAGCAGAGACAGGGCAGGGCCAGCGCGCCACCTTGCTGAGGCTGAAGGTGTGGCACATTGGGTTAAGCTAATGAATTTCCTGGTATGGTGTGAGTGGTGCCAAAGGCAGACTGTAACATGTTGGTGTGTGAGGTTCAGATGGTATGTGTGGTGATGATGATGTAGAAGGGATTGTGACAAGAGGCAGTATGAAAATACTGTCAAGTCCAGATCCTCTGAGTTTGAGTCTGGCAAGATCTGAGGGAGATAGGTAAAGGGGGAAATGGAGGTTTGACCAAAGTTGATGGAGGTGCAGAGTGTTACAACTCGCCTCAGCAACACCTGGTTGTGCTATTCTTTTCTTTTCCCTAGCCTTCCTCTGACCGCTCCATCACTGGAAACCTTACTCCCTCGACTCCTCGACCCCTCGACCCCTCATCCCCTTGCCCCCTCACCCTCGTCCCCTCAGCCCCTCGCCCCCTCGTCCTCGTCCCCTCGTCTCTGCCCATAGATCTCCTTAGACTTCCTCTGGACTTACCTTGTACCACTATCTTGGATCTCCTCGTCTTCTTCGCCTTGTGTCCTCTTATCTCGGACCTTGTACCATTACTTCAGCTCCTCGTCTTCCCTTCTCTTTGATCCCCGTGTCTTTGTCTTCTCTGTACCACTATCTTGGGTCTCCTCGTCTTCTTCGCCTCGTGTCCTCTTATCTCGGACCTTGTACCATTACTTCAGCTCCTCGTCTTCCCTTCTCTTTGATCCCCGTGTCTTTGTCTTCTCTGTACCACTATCTTGGGTCTCCTCGTCTTCTTCGCCTCGTGTCCT
>JBBPTD010000997.1:0-14103 GCA_038093895.1 Boletus aff. mottiae
AGGTGCAAGTATATATACGCTGTGGATGAGGTATACTCGTATTATGTTACCTACAATATTGTTGTGATGAACCTGAAGGAACCTTATAAGGTTTAAGTGAATAATAGTTGTAGTACTTCTGGTGCTTCCGCACTTCCGAGGAATCTGGAAGTGGTTCCGAGGTTCTGAGAGCGTGGGAATATTCTGGAAGTGGTTCCGGAGGTTCCAAGATCAGAAGGCACAGAAAAGTTCCAGAAGGGGTTCCGGAATAGGGGTTCCGAGACCAGAACATGGAACAGTTAGGACTGTCATTATTTGTCAACAACAACTGCACTCACAAGTATGGACTAGTCCAAGGACAATGAATACATATCTTAACACTGGTTAAGATTCAGTTGATTGTTTGAGTGAATTTTGTCCCTTGGGGAGTAGAGAAAAACCTTCTCTACATAAACTCCAATCTAAGCAGTCAACTTTCAAGTTCCCAACCATTTCACCTTCTTTCAACACCAGTCACACTCTGAGGGCCTGGTGTTGAACCACCAAGATGCAACTCACAATGAGACTCTGGTTTCTTTGGGCATCAGAGTGTGGTCCCAGTTGGTGTGTGATGACAGCCAGTTATGGTGGGGATTGCAGTTGCCTGCATGTCAGTGAGAGAGGATCATCACTGGACGCTTCAAGGGATCACTCACACGGATGGAACTGAGGATGATGTTATATCAGGCGTGAGCATAGGTAGTTGTTGCATGTACCCTGTCACAATAGTGTTTGTTGCAAGTATTCTGCCTACTAGGGCTGTCCTGGTTTGAGCTGATAGGATAACTTGTCAATGCTACCGAGTGTGAACTGACATTGTAAGGGGGGCATATTATGGAACAAGTTGAGGGATGGGGAGTGGCAGTGATGGAAATGGTGGCCCATTTGTGAAGGAAGGTGGCAAAAGTATGATGGTAGGGTTAGAGCCTAGAGGTGGAGTGTATAGCCAAGTTGGTGAAGTAACCAGAAGGGGGACAGGTCACTGCAGCGAGAACAAGCTGCAACAAGGGTAGTAGGATGGCTAGGGATCATGTGGTAGTCCAGCCAATGCCACTTTGTACTAGTACAATGGCAGAACATTGACTTGGAGGGCCATCTCTGGCTGCACCCAGTCCTACTTGAGCTTGATCTTGAGCTATGGCTTGTGGGGTAAGGGTGGGGGAGAAAACTTGTATGATTTGACGTTCTGAATAAGAGTGGTGAGTGAAAAGTCTTCGCACCATCTGCAAAGGGGGCTAACCTCTTCTGACTCCTCTTCCTCCTCTTCTTCTGGATCAACACCATTGTCATTAATCATGTCCATGTCCAAAGCCTCTCTGGAGAGCTCTGTAGATGATTGAGCATTCAAGGTGACTGGCATGAGAGAAATGAATAGACAACCATACTGCCCCAGCTCCATGATGACATTACAAACACTTGTGACCTTGGACATGACTACCCCAATGATTGACAAGGTTTTCGCAAACAGCTGTAACAAGAATATATTCCAAACCCCAACCACCACCAAGCTTTTACTACTCGCTCGTGCATGAGGTTGACAAAACATCAACCTGTGCTTCAACCATCCCCACCAACCAGCCTGAAAACATGCCGTGCTCATCCCCTTTCTCACTGTATTCTTTTGGCTCATATTTTATCTCAGATCTGGCACCAGACCCAAACCCAAGGTCATCTATGCATCTCAGTTTGCACACTTTAATGTGACAATGATGTAATGCTCATGCAAGTGTCGTTCTAGGCAGATCATGTGTGCTCTTCCTAGAATTTAGTCTGTGCATGAGTAAGCAAGGTAGCACAGCTCTTTGTTTCTCGCTGCCTTGCTGCAGCATCCACAGCTCTCAGCGGAGGAGTATCTGACCTCCTGCATCTTGTCGTTTTTTGCACTCTCTTCATTCTTTCCAGTTTTTCCATTCTTCCCTATGGAAGACCCTAATCTAGCAGTAGCTCCAGACTTTACTACTGACAACTTCACTGAAGAGTGTGAAGTTTTCATTGATGCAGGTCTTACCACCCTTTAAGCAGCATATGCTCTCAGAAACCACTGGATTGTCCACAACAATCGAGACAAAGCCATGTGGCAACAACAGCAGCAGGATGCCAAAGCAGCTGACCAGGAATGAGCTCACCAACTCAGGCTTCAGTGGGAGGAAGAGGAGGCACAGATCCTCTGAGATGAGTGCAAGAATAACAAAGCCAAGTTTGCCCCCATTCTGGACAGACCCGTATCATCTCATCCCCTCGTCCTACCTTCCCTTGTCACCATCCACAAGCTCAGAAGTCACCAATTTTGCAAGCTATGATATTTCACCAATGCAGGTTTAGACAAAGCCGACAAATCTATTTCTTATGCAGCAGATGACAATTCCTTGTCCATAGTACCGGGAGCAGATGGATCGCACTCTTTTGTTCCATCCACATTTGCGCATGATAACAAAGTCTGAGAGAGAGGAGTGGTTGCTCGATACTCAGCCGGTGCCTAAGATGGGTGGAAACGACTATATTCACCTGAGAGAGAGGAGCGGTTGCTCGATACTATAGTACATTAGCTGAAGATAGAAAACTAGTAAGTAAAGTAACTCACCTCAGCTGGTGCCTAAGATGGGCAGAAATGACTGAGGTGCTTGTAAGTGAGGTGCAAGTATATATATGCTGTGGATGAGGTATACTCATATTATGTTACCTACAATATTGTTGTGATGAACCTGAAGGAACCTTATAAGGTTTAAGTGAATAATAGTTGTAGTACTTCCGGTGCTTCTGCACTTCCGAGGAATCTGGAAGTGGTTCCGAGGTTCCGAGGGCGCGGGAATATTCCGGAAGTAGTTCCGGAGGTTCCGAGATCAGAAGGCGCAGGAAAGTTCCAGAAGGGGTTCCGGAATAGGGGTTCCGAGACCGGAACATGGAACAGTCAGGACTGTCATTATTTATCACATGACAAATCAGACATCATGCAAGATGAGAACTTGACCTTAGAACAGTTCTGTCAAGCCACCCTGTGACTGATGAGTGCTATGGTCAACAACGGATGGCAACAAAACCATGTTGACATGCATGTCCGCTTCTGGTCCAACATAGAAAACCACAAGTGGTGCTACTCCTGTATGGAAACCAAACAGTGAGCACTCATACACTACCAAGGTAACCAACATCATTTTTGGCATGCCATCATAGGGGGCCCCCAAGCATTCAACCTCTCCCTAATCAACCAAGAGGTACTCAGCAACACCCACAACCGCATAGTCCAAAAACTCAACAATGAACAATACAAACTTATTTGTAAGTGCTTTCACTCCCTTTCTCAGATGTGATGCACCACGTCATCATCATCCCTCCTGCTACATCACGTTCTGCAGGATTCCTCCCCATGTGATATTGAAGCCGTGTCCACTGGTATCATTCCACATGTGCATTGCTCCTGCATCCACTAGGTCATCCCATACACAATTCTTAAGCTGCATCCTCTGGTATCATTCCACACATGCATTGCTCATGTGTCCACTGGAACCTTCCATATGCTCAACTCCCCATGTATCACAGCTATCATGTGCTTACACCCCATCACAGAATTGGCCTTAGACAGATTCATCAAGGGGAATGAACCAACTGCAGGGCCATCATACTCTCGTACCCCCAGCGGTCAAAAATGACCTATATCCCCCCCCTGCAGAGCATCTCAAACTTCCTACACTTTGAAGAAAATGTGCTCCTTTCGTCCCCAGATGCAACAGCAACAACAACAGCTTAATGACATCGTCACCCTTATCCTTTCCATCTGTGCCGTCTGCCTGGGAAGGCACAAACATGATGTCACAAGATGCTCAGCCACACGCACCTGGGATAACAAAAATGATACATTCACCAAATGTGTTGGCATTAGCCTCCACTTAAAGCAGGCAACAACTTTGCTCAAAGTGGCAGAGAGCCACTGGATGCACTGAGACCCACTGTGCACTCCACATCTGCTCTGGCTGCGGTTCCAGATCCCATGGAGCCCAGCATTGTCCTCATGCGGAGAACCCTCTCCCCCCTGACACCATACAAGGCTGAAGCCTGGGATTGTGCCCTCTGAATGGCCAATCTTTTTCTTTGTTTCGTTGACATTCCTACTGGTCTCTGTAATGGTTTTCTTGTAGATCTCCCTACCATATCACATACCCAATCCCCCCCCAATAAAGATTCCATATTAATGTTCGCAGACAAGTTTAAAAATATGATAGATCACAAACTCATCAAAGGTAGATATGTTGGACCCTTCTCAGACTCTTTACTCTCATCTCTACTTGGCCCTTTCTAATCCTCCTCCATCTCCATAATCCTGAAACCAGGCCATCCTGGAAAATTCAGAATTGTCCAGAACTCCTCCCTCCCCCTTTCCCCGTCTACACAACTTCCTAATTCATCCATTAATGTGCACATTAATGCCACTAATTTCCCTACTACATGGGAAACCTTTTCCATTGTTTACCTCTTAATTTTCCGCCTCCCCCCAGGATCAGAAGCAGCAACACATGATGTTGCCAAAGCATATCACACCATCCCACTGCACCCATCCCAATGGCCAGCAGCAGTAGTCCATGCAGCACACGACAAGTTCTATATTGACACATGCACAGCTTTTGGAGCTGCACCAATAGCAGGAGCATACTGTTATGACTGGGTCCACTGTAGCGGCGATGGCCAGTGGAATCCAGAAGTAGAACCTTAGCCAGCGGTTTGGCCATGCATTCGAGGGGACGAAGAAATGCACAGTCATGAGTGAAGGGAGTTCATAGTTGCTGGCCTACTAGGTAGACGAACAAGAGATGTGGATTCTATGGGGTCTACCCGAAGGTAGACTAAGCTAGAGTACAAGGTACATAGGCGAGGTCTTTATATAGGGATCAGAGCTGTGCACGGACCAGGACAAGAAAGGTAATAAGTACAGAGACTGGGAGATACGAAGGAGTTTGAGGAGATCAGAGAACCAAGATAGTGGTACAAAGTCCAAGGCATGAGGCAAGGAAGACAAAGAGACAGAGATTAAAGAGAAGAGAAAACAAGGAACCAAGATATTGGTACAGGGTCCGAGATAAGGAAATACGAGGCAAGGAAGACGAATGAACCAGGATATGGGTACAAGGTCTGAGACAAGGGAACATGAGGCAAGAGACAAAGAGACAAAGAGACAAAGAAACAAAGAAACAAAGGGAAAGATGACATACACATCCATAGGAAGTCTAGGGAGATCTATGGCAGACAGGGACGAGGGCAAGGGGGCAAGGGCAAGGGAACAAGGGCAAGGGCAAGGGCAAGGACAAGAGGACAAGAGGACAGGGGTTCCAGGGGTGGAGCGGCCCGAGGAGTTCTAGGAAAAAGAAAAGATAGGGGCAATGACCAGGCATTGCCGAGGTGAGTTGTAACACATATGGCCACCTTGTGGACACGGGAGCCAAGATCTTTAGATCCCATGGCATTGGTCCCATGGATAAGTGGGTAGACAATCACATTTTCCTACGCATAAAACAGAGCACCTCAATGAGTACAACTCTTCATGTGCAAAATGGGCACAACACATAGTTGATGTAGGTAACATCAAACAGTCAGGCAGTTGCCTATGATTTGCAGGCCTCTCTACACCCAATGATCAAGTTGATGAATTCAATGAAAACTGCTGTTTTCCCATCACAGATCTCTCTTGCCAATCACCCCGTTCTCAACACAAAGCTAAATTTACATACACATTAGGTGATGTCGACTCCCTTTCCAAGGAGCTAGGGATTCCATGGGAAAAATCCAAAGACCAACCATTTGCTACCTCCACCATTTATATTGGTTTTGAATGGAACCTACTCACTTCCAGAGTCACACTTGCTTCCACAAAAGTCGGAAAATATCTAGCAGTGATAGATGAATGGTCACAACATACATCCTATATTCTAAAAGACGTACAGTCACATATGGCAAACTGTTGCATGCATGTGCTGTGTTACCCCGTGATCGCGCATATCTAACAGCCCTAGAATGCATGTTAAGGGTATGCCATGACAAGCCATTCATGCCACACTGCCCCGTCAATGGAATCAAAGCAGAACTCACATGGTGGTGTGAACACCTCCAATGAAATGAAGTAGCTCGGGCTATAAAACCTCCCTCTAACTTCATTGACATGCTAGCTTTTTCAGATGCCAGCTCTGGCATGGGCATGGGCATTGTCATTGGCCAATGGTGGTGAGCCTGGACCCTGCACCCAGAATGGTGACACATTCATGGCGCCCAATGAGACATTAGATGGGCAGAGGCAGTCAGTTTTGAACTTTTGGTTTAGACCCTCAACCTTCTCCCTGCAATACACAGCCACATCACCATCCATGGTGACAACTCCAAAGTTGTTGAAGGATGGTGGAATTGGAGGCATTGGAACATTGAAGTCAATCACATCTTTCAACACATCCACAACTTCCTCCTGGAAGCAAATCACATACATGAAATCCAAACCAAATACATCCCAAGCACACACAACCCAGCTGATGCCCCTTCAAGAGGAATCTATGGCCCCCTTCCCTCCTCCTTCTGCACATTCCCATCCCTACCCAGCTTGTGCCCTTCATCATCGATGTTGAGCCTTCAATCTTCAACCAGGACCCTCCTCCCCCCCATCAGCCAATCCTCCCTCCAAGGCATAGCAAATCCGATCGTCTCCAGCGCTCTAACAGCACAGTTGAGCGAACAAGGCAATCCAGAAGAGAAGAAGAAAAGCTCATCTTTGAATCCCTCTACCTCTAAGTACATCACTGGCCCATGTTTTAACTCCCCAATCTCACCTGCCATGGCTTTCCCCAGTGTTCCTCCCTCCCTCATAGACTCACATCTTCCACATCCCTACCATTCATCCCTATCCCTGGCACCATTCCCCCTATGCCCTTATTGCCACGCCAAAGAACAACTCCACCTTTAGTTACCGACAACACAATCTATGCATGAAAGGAGCACAGGCCCCATCCTACCCATTGTATCAGAACAACAACTCAAGCGCATACTCGACATCATTGCAGTATCATGGACCGAAAAGACCAAGGGAACATATGAAGCAGGACTTCTTGTTTTCCATGTTTACTGCAACCTACAACATGTCACAGAGTCTGCGAGATGCCCAGTCACACAACTCCTCCTTTCCACTTTTCTCACAAGCTGCGCAGACACATACTCAGGTTCTACAATGTCCAATTTCATCACCGGTATACAGGCCTGGCACATCTTACATGGTCAACCATGGGCAATCAATCAAGATGAACTCCATTCCATCTTAGAAGGTGCTGCGAGATTAGTCCCCACTTCGTCAAAGCATCCGAAACGCACTCCTTTTGAACATAGCACGCTCCTGTCTTTCTTAACTTACCTAGACCTTCAATC
The DNA here is from genome assembly GCA_038093895.1 of Boletus aff. mottiae. NCBI lineage: Eukaryota > Fungi > Basidiomycota > Agaricomycetes > Boletales > Boletaceae > Boletus > Boletus aff. mottiae. The sequence goes on from JBBPTD010000997.1 coordinate 7,408, forward strand.
CCCATGTGATGCAGCAATCTTCACTTGCATTGTCATCACTTTCTACTCAGTTTCTCGACTTGGAGAATTCACTGTTCCGTCTCTCACAAAATTCTCTCCCAGTTCCCACATCACCCCAACTCATGTATCGAGAATGAAAGATCACAAAGGTCTAGATGTCGTGGCCCTCCACCTCCCAAAAATGAAGTGTTCTGCAGTGGGAGAAGACACACAGTACACTCCCATCGCACACTTAACCAACCCAGTCACGTGGTTGGACAATCACTTCTGCATCAATATGCCAGGCCCCAATGACCACCTTTTCACGTGGAAGCACCACAAGGGTCTACGTCCCCTCACGAAAATGGAAGTCACAAATTGGATCAAAGATATAACATCCCAGTTCAACTTACTAGACCTCAAGGCTCATAGCCTACACATAGGAGGAACCCTACACTACCTGCTACAAGGAACACCCTTTAATGTCATCAAAACAATGGGCCACTGGTCGGGCGAATCATTCACACTATATCTAAGACGTCATGTGCTAATCCTAGCCCCATATCTACATGAGAGAACGGACACAGCAGAACAGCTTACTCGCTCCATCATGCCACCAGTCCATTGAGGTAAGCCTCCTCCTTCATCACAGGAAGAGCTTCACTGCATGCATCACAGGCTCCTTCAATTCAGGATTACAGCTCACTCTCGAGAGCCAAGACAGTGCCTCAGGCCAGAAAGCCCTACAGGCTTTTGCCCATACCATTCCTACTATTCATTACTTCATACTAGCATCATTGTTAACCTGTCACTCTCACATTTCATCCATTCAATCTGAACCATAGCATTTGACACTCACAGATTCAAGTTTCATCCCACTGTGAGTCCCATGATCACGGAGTGACTCAAGAATGGGAGAGTTTGACTAGGAGGCTGCAGATGCATCCATCTGGAGCATGATTGTAATGATTCTGGCCACACTTGATTTTGATCTTGCCAAAGATGCAGATGTAAACTTGATGTCTTTTCTTTTAGACTTCCTCAGACTGCTCCATTTCTGGAACCCTCGTTCCCTCACCCTCGTCTCCTCATCCTCCTTAGATCTCTCTAGACTTCCTATGGACGTGTATGTCGTCTTTGCCTTGTCTTTGCCTTGTCTCCTTGTGTTCTCTTGTCTTCGTCTCGGACCTTGTACCCATATCCCGGTTCCCTTGTCTTCTTGACTTCCCTGCCTCATGTCTCAGACCCTGTACCCATATCTTGGGTTCCTTCTCTTCTCTTTGATTGCCGTGTCTTTGTCTTCTCTCAGACCTTATACCATTACTTTGGTTCTTTGTCTTCTCTTCTCTTTGATCCCCATGTCTTCGTCTTCTCTTGGACTCTGTACCACTATCTTGGTTCCCTAGATCTCCTCGGACTTCCTCGTATCTCCTTGTCACTGTCTTTGTTCCATTTCTTGTCTTGGTCCATGTGCAGCCATGCACACTATATAAGCCCTCGCCTATGTACCTTGAACTCTAGCTTAGTCTACCTTATGGTAGATGCCCTGTACTCTCTATTGTTCTTGTACCACCACTTTGCCATCTACCTAGAAGGCCAGCAACTATAAACCCCCTTCATTCGTGACTATGCGTCCCTTCATCCCTGAGGAATCCTGCCCTCAACCTTTGTCCCCCTTGAACACGTGGCCAACCTGCTGGCTAAGGTTCTACTTCTTGGTTCCACTGGCCATCGCTGCTACAGTAGGGCCAGTCATAATAGACATGCTCATAAGCCCCCAGTATATTCCACTAGGTCCGAAAGCAAGGTTTCTGCCAGACATAGCACTGATTGGTTTGAAAGTCACATCATCATTTTTTTGCAACTCACTATGTGCACTCAGGCTCACTGGCAGACTACTGGGACCCTTCTATGGACTTGAAGATGATGAGAAACAAGTCCCAGCATAACTCCTGGAAACAAGCAAATAATTGACTCAATTGACCAATTGTTCTATATGAAGGGGGACAGGCAGAACTGTTAGTAATGTCCTGGGTGAGGCTGTGAGCCTGCCCAACTGAGATACTGTGACTCCAAGTCAGGCTGCCAAATTTCTGAGTCAGTGGCGGCAGTTTGAGTTGCAAATGAAATTTGGCTCACCCAAGGGTTTGACTTCTGAGGAATGCAATCTTGGCTTAGATATGCCACATCAGTTAAAAAGCCTGGCAGCCTAAGAGCCTCAATACCCATTAATGGTCCTGGATCCCTGCATTTTGCAGGTCACCTCAGCTATTACCCATGAACTCCACCAAAGCTATCTACTCAGTCCCCTTCAAGGCCCCTGATATGCCATACAAAACAGAGGCCATATCTGATGTTGAGTCTCCTTGCTGTTTGGCTCACAACCATGATGACTCCACCACTTCTTCTCCATCCCCTTTATGTTCTGCATCATCATTGCCCAACTCTTCAGTTGAGGAAGGTTCAGATGGGATGTCCCCCACCTGAGTGAATATGATTGGTAGTAGTATGGACATGATCACAGTAATCTGCAGAAGCTTGTTCATGACTGCTTACTCATTGGAAACTCTTGAACTAGAACTCTGACTCAATGCCCTCAGCTTTTAAGGAGGCTGACCAGCAAGCTCATGCTTGGTCTGCTGCACTGAAGACAAAGAAAGCTGCCATGGAGAACATGTTGAAGGCTCAGAAGTCACTCAAGAGGATTGAGGAGTTGATTGCACTACACCTTTTGATGGAGACCATTGAGGATGCTCATGCACAATTCTTATCTGCACTAGATGTTTCTAATGCAGATGCTTCTTATCTTTTGGCAATCAGTCAGGCGGCTGTTCACTCCCTCTCCTCTCGCTTAAGATGCTTTTAAGTACATGGCTGCAGCCATCCTCCTCACTACAGGTCTATATGTGGAGGCCCTCCCCATGTCTCACTTTCTCACACTCCAGTGATCACCCAGGGATGAATGTGGGTCACCTCTGACTCTAGGATGCACAATATGTTCACTCAACAAAGTCAGCTCAACAGTCAGGATGTGACAGCACCATGACTATATCTCTACCATGGACCTTGAACTTGTGATTGCTATATTCTGTATCAAATGTCTTACTTATTTTCTTGTATGGAATATCAGCTTGTATTCAGAAGTATTTTAAGCATGAAGTTTTGGAAATGGTGAACTATCAAGGGGGCTAAGATCCCTTTAAAGAATCAATATCACTAAAGCTTGACCATCCTTAGAAATTATCACTTCACACCCACTGAGGACTACTGTGACCCAGACAAATCCTGTAGGCAGCCTCAGAAGTGCTGACAGGAGCATTGCTGGCAAGCAAATTCTGATTTGCTGCCTGATCACCCAACAGTGGCCCTAGCTGGGTCTTCATTGCTTGTATTTCTTGAATGAGAGTAAACAATAATTCTTGCAGTGATTTCATTGACTTCTTCAAGTTCACCAAAGAGTCACTATTGGAATTGGGGCCACACTCAAGGTGAGAACATTTTCAAGGAAGTTGCTGCCCAGCTTTTTAGTAATCTCATTTGAACCAATCAGACTGTCATATCCCATTCCAACCCCTACTTGGCCACCTCCATACATCTCCATACACCTCCATACATCTCTGTACAACTCCAACCAACCCCTATTCACACCTTCATACACCTCCATACATCTTTAACCAACTCCAGATCAAACCTCCAATGAACTCCCTTAGGAGTTCATCTCTGGGAATCAACTCCTTAACCCCTATCCAGAAAACCTCAGACTTGTACAGGAGATTCATTGCACATGCACGGAGTTGCAACTCCAGATTTGTTCCTTCATTAATCTCTCTTGGTTATAGGCTGCATTTTACCTGTCGATCAGTACAGCCTGTCCCAGCTGTGTTCTGTGCTCTGTTGATCATCATTCTCTCCCTATGTACATTGCCTTTGCACAGTAGCTTTGGACCCAGAATTCCTCTGGGTCTCTACTGTATATAATCCCCTATACTTACTCTATCATACCTTCAGTACAAATATCTCATCGAAACTATCCTAATCTCATTTGACCTCCTCACCTTACTATTCATAGCCTCATCTATCATACCCAACCCTCCATCTATATACACCTCTTCATAACCTTCACCTGAACCTCTGAAATATGAGGACCAGTGAGTCTGGCAAGGGCACAACACATAAGTCCTGCACCAATGTCCTCAACAACTCTGCTCCTCTGGTCATTCCACCCTCCAACAACTCTGGGCATCGCTGCTAGTCAGTAACCCACATGGGACCTCCTACACGCCTTGTCCAAATGGACTTTGGTCCATCAAACTCAGACTTGACTCATAATCTCAAATAGCTCTGGTATACCTTTACCCCTACACCTCTGGACCTCCGCCGGAGCTAGACCAGTCAGGAGAAATATGGATTGTGACACAGATGAGTATCTATGAGGTGGCCTGGGTTACTCACTTGGAATGTCTGGACACTGTCATGGACCAATCCAAGTCTGAGTCATGGGCATGGTTTCCCTATGGAGCTGCAGTCATATGTGTCATAGAAGGAGAGGCTGTCAATATATCAAGAGCTCTGATTCAGTGATAATGTCAATATGAGTAAAATAGTGCTACCTCTAAGTCGATATCTGTCTGCTGAGGATGCCATGGGAGTGGACTTCATTGCTACAGACCAGGTGAGAATGGTGAACTCGATTCTTCTAATTGCATGGTGCTGGAAGGGAAGTGCTGAATCAGTGAGCATAATTTGCTATCAATACTGGCCAAACTGTCACAGTCCATATTTCTCCTGAAGGTCTAGCTCTGGTGGAGGCCCAGAAGTGTCAAGGTACAGGTGTACCAGAGCTATTGAGGTTATGAGTCAAGTCTGAGGTTGATGGACCAAAGTCCATTTGGATAAGATGCATAGGAGGTGCCGACATGGGTCACTGGCTAGCAGCAATGCCCAGAGGTGTCAGAGGGCGAAATGACCAGAGGAGTGGGGTTGTTGAGGACATCAGCATAGGACTTATGTATCGTGCCCTTGCCAGACTCACTGGTCCTCATATTTTGGAGGTTTGGGATGAAGATTATGAAAAGGATGTATATAGACGGGAGGGTTGGGTATGGTAGATGAGGCTAGGAATAGTAAGACAAGATATTCGTACTACTGGTATGAAGGAGAATATAGAAGTGTTATATACACTAAAAATCTAGAGGAAATCTGAATCCATAAATACTGCACAAAGGCGATGTATGTTATGATTGGTCCCACTGTAGCAACAACAGTCAGTGGAATCAAGAGGTAGAACCTTAGTGGGCGAGGGTTGACCAAACGTTCAAGGGCAAGTGTTACGACTGGTCCCACTGTAGCAGCGACGGCCAGTGGAATCCAGAAGTAGAACCTTAGCCAGCGGGTTGGCCATGCATTCAAGGGCGACAAAGATTGAGGGCAGGATTTCTCAAGGGACAAAGGGACATGCAGTCACGAATGAAGGGGGAATCATGGTTGCTGGCCTACTAGGTAGACAGCAAAGTGGTGGTACAAGGATAGAGGGTACAATGGTGTCTACCATAAGGTAGACTAAGCTAGGGTACAAGGTACATAGGCGAGGTCCTTATATAGAGATCAGAGCTGTGCACAGACCAATGACAAGAAAGGAAATAAGTACAGAGACTGGGAGATATGAAGATGTCCGAGGAGATCTGGGAACCAAGATAGTGGTACAGAATCTGAGAGAAGACGAGGACATGGGGATCAAAGAGAAGAGAAGATAGGGAACCAGAGTAATGGTACAAGGTCCGAGATAAGAGAACACGAGGCAAAGAAGACGAAGGAACCAAGACAATGGTACAAGATCCAAGATAAGAGAACATGAGGCAAAGAAGACGAAGGAGACAAGGAACTGAGATATGGGTACAAGGTCCTAACGAAGTGCATGGTACTCCATTTGTCTCTACTGTGAGGACAGTAGATGCCACAAGCATAATGCAAGTGACAAGAGGAAGGTATGTGCCTAGTGGGAGGTACTCACTAGGTCTGATAATAGAGGTTGCTAGCTTGAGGAGTGGAGGAGTTTATAAAAGCAAATAGGAGAAGCTTGTATAAAAGAGTTATATGAACTAACTAAGGAGAACGATACAAAGTGAGCTCTCCTCTATATAGTGTTCAGGTATTGTTTGTACCTGTATATCTCTACTCTAGGGTAGGTAAAGATAAGAGATAGGAATGAGTCATATCGTATCACGAATGATAAGAGTCCTAACTATAGACAATAGCAATAATGGCGGTTATTTATAATGTCATATGATGAGTAATATGTGATAGTGTACTCAGACCTATTGTCCGAAGGTCTGGACCACTGATGTAATCAGGTCTAGAGTCTGGGTTATGGAATAGAAGAGCAGAAAGCGAATATCCAGATTTCAACAGGTCCAAGGTGAAGACAAAGGGAAGTGAGGAGGCAAGGCAAAGGGAAAGATGACATACAAGTCCATAGGGAGTCTAGAGAGATCTAAGGGAGACAAGGAGACAAGGGCAAGGGTTTCAGAGACAGAGCAGTCTGAGGAAGTCTAGAGTAAAAAGAAAAGAATGACATCACATGATGCCATGAGTGAAACGACCAGAACTCACTTAAGAGTCTAGTGTTTGTTAGTCAAGAGTACTAGTGAGGATGTTCTGGGAAATCTCCAAGAGAACAAGACTGGAGAGTCTTGTACTACTTGGTTATAGTATTTATAC
>JBBPTD010000998.1:0-14097 GCA_038093895.1 Boletus aff. mottiae
CTCCTCAAGCTAGCAACCTCTATCCTCAGACCTAGTGAGTACCTCCCACTAGGCACATACCTTCCTCTTGTCACTTGCATTACGCTTGTGGCACCTACTGTTCTCACAGTAGAGACAAACGGAGTACCACACACTTCATTAGTAATGGGTTGACTTGACAATGGAAATGCAAGTGGCATAGAAAAAAATGGATATATTCAGACCATCATATGCAACTGAACCAGTGAACTCAGTCTTGCATTCAAGGCAATGCACATGATGGGTTTTGAGAGCATTCTTCAGCCATATACAGAAATTCAGTGGAGACTCAAAATATTCACAATATTCATGTGGAAAATATATGGGATCATAATATATTGGATAGTCTTTAACATCATGGGGGCCATCAGGAGGACAAATGCTGTCTTCAATGACACATGCAACAACACAGGGTACCTTGTCAACGAACCTACAAATGGGGGAGTTGAGCTAACAAGTCGAGGACAAAAGACTAGTATTTTCACTCACATTGGTGTATAGCGGAATCAGCACAGCGACGAACTGAATGCAAAGTGGGACAACGACATTAATATTGTAGAGGAACTGTATAGTAATTAGATAATTTAATCTCACGATTCGGATTGTTCCCACGAGTCACTTTGCAGAGAGCTGGACGTTTCTGGCTGAGAAAACCCTCCCCCACTTACGTGGGAGCCGGGGACCAGAAAACTGATGTATTCGGGCCGGGACGCCGACAGAATCAAAAACCCTCAAAGGTACCTCTGTCAACACGAATCCCCCTCCTGCCACCCCCGACTGCCCATAAGTTTCAGCATCAGGTCGACAAGCAACCCGAGCTCGTCCTCGGTGCACACGGTCAACGCGCTGAGCACTGCGGCACTTCTATCCCCTCCCTTCGTATGTCCCTCTTTCTCGAGCATGATACCAAAGAGGAGGCGAACCACCGCGTCTACAAACATGGGTCGATCTGAGTTCGTTCCGCCATAACGTATCGTCTAAAAAATGCAGAAGCATCTCCTCCTGCCTCACGAGGTTGGACAGCTTGTACATCAACGTGCACACACCTGAGTACAACCATCTGCAGTGCACGGTCGGTGTGACAAGAGAGTGCGGCAGAGGGCAAAGAGCGGCTCTATAGCATGGAGCGTCCTGGGGTTGGTGGATTTACTAAAGAGCGTGAGCCATGCTTGCAGTTTGTAGCGGGAAAGACTCCTTGACATACACTGCATACGACACTGATCGGCTGTGATATACGTCGGAGCCGCTCTATTTCTGCATCATTTTATGGCGTTGGACAGCGACCAAAAATCGAACCATGAATATCTCAGAAATGACCAGCACCTTTGCTTGCAATGGTGAACGATAGAAGTGAGTGTGCGCCGTAAACCAATGCACAGTAAATCGGGTTTTCCACAGGTTAAATAGCAGTCAAGCACCAGACCTATTATCAAAGTCGTGTGGAGGGTCGAGGAAACTGACTGCGTATAACGGGAAAGGAAATCAGTAGGCGCGAAAAACGAAAAGGGAAGCGTGCCAACTTTGCAAGCAAACACGAGGATCCAAGCACTAGCAGTTTCTATGCCATCAAGATTGTTGGCCATGAGATAATTTGCCTCTTCCCGTGCAACAGCCTTCAAACGACGTAACACAGACGCTCAGACCTCGGCAGCAGCGCGTTGTACTTCGGGACTACAACTCAATAGGACTGCACGAAAGGAGGGCCACGTTTGCTGCAAAAGATCCAAATGTATAGTTGGCACGAGAAGATACCCAAAAAGTCGCTAGCGATGCCGTGAGCGCGGCGCGATAGGACGGGGAAGAAAATCGAGGAGCTTGGCTAACGTGTCAGCATAGACAGGTGATAGGGTCGTGCGAAGGTCGTGTGCCAGCTTCTGGAGAAGGCTGGAATCGGGTGAGTAAGTTGAGTAAAAGCAGAAGAGGGTTGACATACTCGAGAAGTGCTAGTAACCCTTTGTCATCAGCAGCGTCTACTGCGGTGATCCAAAATTTGACGATGTCTCTCCAGTTGTGCGGCATGGAAAGTGATTTTTTAGTTCGGCCATTTGGGCAAACTGAATAACAAGGAGATAGACTCAGTTGACTCCATTGCTGAAGGGACACATAGAAGTGTGTTTCGTTGTTCTGAGAGGTGGAGGTGAATGTCGTACAGAGCAAGTGAAAACCATACGGCTATGTCATGGTCAAACTTGGTGAGGTCGAGTGCGGTCGGCAACTGAACGTTTTTCAATGTGATTCTGCGTACGATTGGTACTGAGAGACTTGGCAGGAGAGATTGACCAACGACCCTGAACCGTTTTACGCGGCGATGTACGATAGGCACGTCTTGAGCCAGCGGACAGTGGTTCTCGACTCCTCGTAGTATCCCTTGAAAGTGCTGGGCACGTTGAACTTTTTCTAGATTTCCATCACGAATGCTCATTACTCTTTCTAACAGATAGGGCAGGCGGAGTCCAAGATGGGTGGAGCGCGAGACCTCATTTTTCCCACAGACGGTTACGGTAACGTAGATCAATTCATGACAGGTCAAGCCACCGTTCTGACAGTCATCCACTGGTTCAGATCTCAGTCCCATCGCCACGGTATGAGTCGGACCACAGATCGATTACATGCATCAAGTCATGCGTTGGAAAGCTCCTTTTTATCCCCATGAAGGGATCAACGGGCTTGAACCACCAACAGGGACGTGTTAGCATAATATGGGAACACATTTCTCGTCATTCCAGTTCATTATCGGTCGGCAGGGTCAAGGTCATGTGTTAAAAGACCAGTTGCGTGCGAGTCCGACGGTCCTCCTGGATGCTTATTCGGTCCGTGTATAAATTTCGCCTGTATACAAATGTTGTCTCATTATCGCCCATCATCTACCCCGTATCTTCCCGATGTCTGTCACCACCTCTATCCTACACAGGACACCGTGGACACCGCCTGTCGCAGTTCGCGGTGAGGGTGTCTATGTTGACCTCGAAGACGGTCGTCGTGTGATCGATGGTATTGGAGGGGCGGCCGTCTCATGCGTTGGTACCAGCCATCCAAAGGTCATCGCCGCCATCAAAGAGCAGCTTGATACTCTTACTTGTCCGTCTCAGTTGATCTTTCCGAAATCACTGACGCCCTCATTGCACTCAAAACAGATGTATACAATATGCAACTGTCCAGCAATCCTGCAGAGGAGCTTGCAAAGTTCCTCGTCGACTCAAGCAATGGAGCGTTTGAACTCGTAGCTTTCTCATCCGGTGGTGAGTATAACCGCAAAACAAGTATAACATACCAACAGTAAACCAGGTTCTGAGGCCATGGAGGCTGTGATTAAACTCGCAAGACAGGTTGGTGATATCCGTGACAAATCATCCTCTCTGATGGTTTGTCACAGTATTTCGTTGAGATTGGACAGCTCGGCAGAAAGAATTTCATTGCCCGTAAACTGTCCTTCCACGGCAACACTCTGGGCACCGTGTCGCTTGCCTATCACCCCGCTCGGCGTGCACCCTACGCAGATATCCTCGACAACGAGCATTTCCATCACGTTTCTCCTGCGTATGCGAAACGCTTCCAAAAACCGGACGAGACAGAAGAGCAGTATGTTGAGCGCCTTCGACAAGAGTTAGAAGACAAGTTCATCGAACTTGGCCCGGAGACTGTAATTGGATGTGAGTCCTTTCCATCCAGGTATGGAACACAGCACTAAGTTGGGCTCGAGTTGCCGCAGAGACTGTCGTAGGTGCTACCACTGGTGTCGTAGGTGCCCCGAAGGGATACTTTGCGGCGATGAAGTCCGTCTGTGAGAAGTATGGGGCCTTGTTTATGTTGGATGAGGTCATGTCTGGGATGGGCAGTAAGCTGTATTTCTCGTCCACTGAGTGGTGACATTCATAACTTGTGCTCTTTAGGGATGGGCTCCTTACACGCATGGCAGAGCGTTGGTGATGGAGCGGCCCCTGATCTACAGGCGATTGCCAAAGGTCTTGGTGGGGGGTACGTAATTGCATACGTATTAATGTGTATCATTCAATGGACTCCCAACTAGGTATGGATCTATCGGAGCAGCGCTCCTATCCCCTAAAGTTGCAAGAGCTATACGAGGAGGATCAGGTCTCCTCAAACATGGACACACGTATCAGGTAGACGACTTTTCTTGTGAAACGCCAGAGACTCAGTGTTTTGCTAGGCACATCCATTGGCGTGTGCAGGATCTTTGGCTGTACAAAGGGTCATTGAAGAAGAGAATTTGCTCACAAATGTTGTACAGAATGGTGAACTGATGGAGAAACTCCTTCTTCAGGGACTATTGGCGGAAGAAGCACTAGCCAAGCCATTCACATTCGACATTCGCGGTCGTGGGGCGTTTTGGGGCATCGAGTTTGATTTTTCAGGCCATGAAGCAAAACTTGACTTCAAGGGAGAAACGTTTGCTATGCTCGTCCAAGCACGCTGCCTCGAGAACGGTCTCATTGCTATGGGAATGAATGGGGGAGCCAAACTTGATGGATCCAAAGGCGATCATCTTATGTTTGGTCCTGCATATAATGCGACGACAGAGGAGATCGAGAAGATTGTGGAAATATTTGTCAAGAGTGTGGAGGAGATTCTGAGAGAATCTCTGGTGTAATGGGATTTCCAAGTGAACTACAGCTATGTACTGCCAAGGCGTCTTGTACTTTTCTATCACCAATACTACGCCACTAGCGTTAGGGTTTTTCCCACGCCTTCACCTATGTGTTGCGGCCGAAGCAATTACAACTTGAATTAGCACGCTCATTCGCCAACAGTTTGTGTCTTTCTCCTTGACCGCGACCTTGTCTTAGACTTCCGTTTTACCCTTTGAATCGATGGCTGGGAGCATGCTCTAAATGGACTTCAAACCTATCCATCAACAAGAGGCCACAAGCTCCAGTACCCCCCAGCTACCCCAATCAGAATCATTCCAATTTCCATCCACTTCCACCTCAACTACTGTCTCTGAATCAAGATCGCTACGCTCCAGTGCCAGAGTCAAGGCTGCCAGGCAGAAGGAGAAAGAACGGGAACAAGCAAGAGACAAGGATAGCGACGCAGTGGAGCAATCCAGTGCCCCCTCGGAAAACACACGTACACCCAAGTCCACGACTTCAAAGAACAAACGATCCCGTGAAGTTGCTTCAGGAAAGGGTAAAGCAAAGGACTCTACCGACGATACTACCCGGGCTTCTAAAAGGTGTGTCATCCTGTGAACATTCTAATGCTTTGTGTTGACACTTGTCATCTGCCGCCGGATCCAGAGCAAGGAGAGCCACTTTCCCATCAGCCCCAACATCATCTCTCACTATCAACGAACCGACTAAGGACCGGAAAGGGAAGAAGCGCGCTGCGCCTGAAGCTGATTCTGAAGAAGAGGGGTCCAATTCAGCCGTATTATCCTCCAAACGCACCAGGACTACTGCATACTCCTTAAGATCCCGACCCGGTCCCTCAACGTCAATCTCTGCACCAATGCCGAAAAAGTCTAGGTAGGTCCAATTATGTCTAGTACAACCCTATCCTAAGATCATGCCCTTAGACCTTCTCCGAACAAAGGCAAAGTGGCCGCTAAGGCTAAGACTGCTGCCACAGCTAGTTCATCTAGAATTCATGATGAAGACGTCGATATGGCTGACCCCGAAATCCTCAAGTGCGAAGAACCGTCGCAGGAAGATCGGAGGGATAGCTGTGTGGATGACGATGATGACGCAGATGATCGTGATAACGAACCTCTACCCGTCGAGGGTGACGTCGACGATGGTGGAGACGACGAAGAGCGGTCTCCAACAGAAGGCACTCGAGGATTTGGTGGTCTGGATGAGACTTCTGCGATGGCCATTTTTGGTGACTATCGACATCTTGGCTCATACATGGTATCTCTTTCGGGACGCCTCAAAACCATGCTGAACAATATCAAGTCCACCGCCAGTCCAACCACTCGTCTTGTGACTCTGCAAGAATTAAGCGAGCTACTTTCTATATCTACCGAGGACACCTTGGCTGGTTCCTTCCAAGTCGAAGAGTTCGTGCGTGAGCTCGTTAAGATTCTGGGGGGACGGGGTGTGAATGAAGACGAAGATGAAGACGGAGGTGACGATGAAGATCACGACTCTGATGCCGCTCTCGCCGCAGCCTTGGCAATCAGCGCTGGGGGAAACTATCAAGGCGACGACAACCTCGAGGCTCAAATGCTTGCTTGCAGATGCCTCGCCAACCTCATGGAGGCTCTTCCAGGGGTGGCCCATACCGTAGTTTATCATGGTGCTATCCCTGTTCTCTGCAGCAAGCTGATAGAGATTTCTTATATTGATCTAGCCGAACAAACTCTCAGTGTAGGTTGCATTTTGTTTTGTGCGTCTTGTTCCTCCTGACGGCGCCATTACAGACACTGGAGAAGATCTCGGAGGAGTTTCCGAGCTCCATCGTTCGTGAAAATGGACTTGCAGCGTTGCTGAATTACCTTGACTTTTTCTCCATCGCCGTCCAAAGAACTGCACTCCAGGCTGCTGCAAATTGTTGCAGGAACATTTCCTCTGACCACTATCCTATGGTTCTTGGCGTCTGGCCGATAATCCGCAATTGCTTGGGGTACTCTGATCAAAGACTAGTCGAGTTTGCTTGTCTTTGTGTTATCCGAATCATCGATTCCTATCATCGCGCGTCCACGGAGAACCTCGAGAACATTTTGGATGAAACAGCGATTCGTGCCATTAATCTTCTTCTCATGCCCTCAGGCGGCTCGCCACTGATTCCAGCGAACACATATACCTTACTTCTAAAGGCGCTGGCTACTGCGGCTCGAGCTAGTCCTCGGATTACCATCACTTTGTTACAGGCAGACATCGTGGACACATTGTACCAAATTCTCACCGGGATACTGCCTTCTGCGTCTGCTGAAATGTTCGGGGGCGATCAGGGCCTTGGGGGTGATGTTACACACGTGACGGTAATGAAGAACTTGGCACACCGCTCCAAGGATCAGGTAGAAGAGGCGCTCAGCCTAATATCTGAACTTATGCCTCCGCTTCCAAAAGGTAGGTAATCTCCATATCTGTACAGAAGGAGAGCTCACATACTTTTAGACGGTGTCTTTGACCACAAAAGCTACACAGACAAAGCTTTAGCAAGGATGGTCAAAGCACGGGCTAAGGCCGATCGCGCCGCTGTCCGCCAGGCTGCTACTGCAGCCTCCCATTCTTTCACTGATTCGGTCATGTCACCCGATGCGCCACAGAACATTATCGGGCATCATGATTCCACTCAAGAATCGGATGCTCAGGCTCAGGACACTGACGAGGCGATGCTTCCTGTTTCCGGCGCAGAACCTCTCTCGGACAGAACAGAATTGTTGCGTTCCAAGCCAGATGTTGTTGGCCGTTTTATGCAGTTGATGGTTCCTATTCTCGTTGATGTATATGCTGCGAGCGTGATCACACCGATCCGTGTCAAGACGCTCACGGGTCTGTTAAAGGCTGTTGGCTTTCTAGAAGGAGCCGAACTCAAGACTGCCTTACACGTTAGCACTTTTCATCTCTCTCCGGCTATCCGTTCTGACTATTTCCTCAGTCAGTCCCAATTGCCAGCTTTGCGTCGTCAATTCTCTCATCGAAAGATCACCCATCACTGATCATTGGAGCTCTACAGCTGGTCGATCTTCTTTTGCAGAAGCTTCCTTCTGAATATAGGCCAGCCTTACGAAGGGAGGGTGTCTTCCATGAAATCGAAGTTTCTGCTTCCAAAACACTCTCCACATCGAAACCAAAGGTTCAGGATGCACCAGACCTATTAGTTACGGGTGATATCGCCATTTACGCTTCGTCTGCAATATCGGGACACAAAAAACACCATGTATTTTCTTTGGAGCCAGAAGATGCAATCACGTTGCGTGCTCGTGTCATGCGATTCAAGTACTCGCTTGGCCAAGACGATGGCAGCGGTAACGGTGACGATTCATTCGATGATCTTCGACGCTTGGTCAAAAAGCTTGCTACACCAGACATATCTGAACAAGGCATGGCCTCCACGTTGAGAGAGTTTGTGGACCATTTTGCCTCGGAGAGCTCGATCTCCAGCTTCGAATTGCTCCGAAGTGGTGCCGTTGAAGGTCTTCTTCGCTTTTCCACTGAGAAAGGCCCAGGTTAGTCGATTTTCGACTGTCCAGGACATGCCTACTGAGAGTATGCAGTACCCATCAAGCGCCGTCAAGAGATTCTGTTTGAATCTTTCACCCGGTTATCCAGAATTGGAAGTGTGAATCCATCCCCCCTTTCCGTTTTGGTCAAGAAGTTGCAGGAAAGCCTGACGAGGATGGAGAACTTTGAGGTGGTCACAATCGCGCAAGGCAGTGATGGTAATTTTTATTTTTGTGTGCACGGTCGACCATTGACTTAATCTCTTCAGACTCGAAACGAAGCTCCCCGTCCTTACTCGCTCGCCAGTTACGGCTTCGCTTGGTTGCGGACGACGACTCAGATATCCCGCGAAACCTGCAGAACATGGTTGTATCGATTCACGCAATCGCGACATTCCAGGCCCTCAACGACTACCTCCGCCCTCGGGTTGCCGGAACGATGTCTAGTGGACGCTTGTCTAACATGCTTGCTGCATTGGCTGCATCTGGCTTCGGTCCAGCAACTGCTTCCCGCGCACCGCCTGATCACGAAGCAACTCCAGCCACGATAGCACCTGCGGTACACCCACCCTCGTCATCATCAGATGCCCCCCCGCCATCGAATGAGGTCCGCCGGAGACGTAGCCAACGTCTCAGTGTTAAGAACGGAACATCAGGTTCATTTTCGGTGGTTTCTGACAATGCTTCTTCTGCTACGACCAGCTCAGCTTCAGCTTCGGACAGTATTTCAAGGCGCGAGGAAGCTTTGGTTCAGGAGAGCGGGCTCACTACTGAACTCACAGATGATGAAGTCGATGCGGAGGTCAGGTTCGACTCTCCTAGCGACGATATATTCTGACATTTAGGTACATAGGTCTTTGAAGAGGACGAGGACGGAGACCTAGTTGCTGACAAGACTATAACGTTGTCAGTTGGCGAAGGTACGTCGCAGAATTTGTTCTCGTCATTTTGCTTACATGTGCCATCAAAGATGATGGCAGAATTGAAGCACAAACGCCTGACGGCACCCGCATAGCGACACCGAATTCCTCGAAGGGAGGCGTTCCATCTCTATCATCGGTTCGGCAAGGAAATGTTCAGAAATCCTCTTACGCCGCGGCTCTCAAGGCGAAACCCACTGACTGGCATCTTCAATTCTGGATGGATGATCACCTACTTCCACTAGATTTGACTATCTATGGCGCGATCCATCAGCATGAGATGAGGAAGAAGATCGGTTCATTGCCATCAAGTGCTATGTGGCAAGGGGTATATACGGTCAAATTCAAGAAAGTCAGCGGACCACCTCCCAGCCAAGAGCGTAAGATTTCTCATTCACCCTGACGTTCTAGCCAAAATATGCTAATATGTGCACCAGCGCGAAGCGAAGCAGTCGCAAGGATCCGATCACCCAGCCCTACCCTTTCATCGCTCCCCGATGACGCCCCTCATGCTAAGATACTGCGTCTCCTTCGTGTCCTCCACAAACTCAATGCAGCGGAAGCTGAACGTCCTATAAGGCATCTTGAACGCCATGCTTTACCAGAGTCTGCGTTTATTAATAACAAGCTGACGGCCAAGCTCACCCGGCAACTAGAAGAACCAATGATCGTTGCGAGGTTCGCCTCGTTATCCATCAATATCGATGATAAATACTGATGTTTTCTAGTTCGTGTTTGCCCGACTGGGCGATTGACCTTCCCCAAAACTTCCCTTTCTTGTTCCCATTCGCCACTCGCTACAACTACTTGCAATCTACATCATTCGGTTATGCACGCCTTATCCTCAAGTGGCAAAGTCAACAGAGCCGAGGACAGGACACCTCACGGCGTGACGATGGAATCGGATTCCTAGGTCGACTTCAGCGCCAGAAAGTTCGTATATCACGCAAGCACATTCTCGAGTCTGCGGTGAAGGTGTTCGAACTTTATGGGTCGTCCTCTTCGATCTTGGAAGTTGAATACTTCGAGGAAGTTGGTACTGGTCTTGGTCCAACCCTCGAGTTTTACTCGCTTGTTTCCAAGGAATTTGCGCGGAAAGACCTAAAGATCTGGCGTGATGCGGATGCGGGTTCTCCTGGAATCTACGTCCATTATCCTGCTGGACTTTATCCGGCGCCGATTAGCCCCGATGACATAGCGAACGATGGTGGACAGTATGTGACTCGTCCTAATCCATTATCCTGGCTCATTTGTTGAAGGAAACGAACCCACATCCTTCGAGTGATCGGGCAGTATGTGGCCAAAGCGATGTTGGATTCTAGAATCATCGATCTTTCTCTCAACAAGATCTTCATCAAGCTTGTTCTTGGGGAAGAAGTTCCATTGACCATTGACTCACTTAGGGTGGGTGGTTGGTTATGGACTTGATAATATCAATATCGCTCACTCTGTCTTAGTTGGTCGATAATGACCTTGCGAATTCTCTTGCCAAGCTGCAAAGCTATGTGTCCGTCAAAGGGCAGGCTGAGAAGGTCAGTTCCTGTTTACGTTCTATCCACTTAAATCCTTATCTCTGTTCAGCTACTCACGCGTAAAGTTGCGTTAATGGACATTGTCAATGTCGAGGACCTTGCTCTTGATTTTACATTGCCAGGCTATGACATTGAGCTAAGAGTGCGTGAACTCTGAATCCCTCCCTGAGGCACCTCTCCTGACCCCACCTCCAATGACCAGCCCGGTGGTCGCGACATTACTGTGACCTCGGAAAATGCTGAACAATACATCCACGAAGTCTTGGATGCCATTATTGGGACAGGGGCTCGACCGCAGGCCAAAGCCTTCAGAGAAGGGTTCTCAAAAGTCTTTCCGATTTCTGATCTGCAGGCATTCTCTGCAGATGAGTTGGTGATACTTTTTGGTAACTCCGACGAGGACTGGAGTGTCGAAAGTGCGTTTTGTACTGCCTCTATTAGCGTAGCGCTGACATGGTATTGCAGCTCTTAACGAAGCCATCAAAGCTGACCACGGGTTCAACGGAGAAAGTCGCTCAATTCGCGGGTTGATCGAGCTAATGTCTGCATTCGACATGACCACACGACGTGATTTCTTGCAGTTCATTACTGGAAGTCCCAAGCTACCCATCGGAGGTTTGTCTCTTGCAGGCTCATGACCGGTTGATTTGACTGCTCTTCCACAGGTTTCCGGGGCCTTAATCCGCCACTTACCGTCGTTCGGAAACCGCACGAGGCTCCGCTCACTGCTGATGACTATCTGCCCAGCGTAATGACGTGCGTCAACTACCTGAAGCTTCCAGAGTACAGTTCGAAGAAAGCAATGAGAGAGAAGTTGTGTACAGCTATGAAGGAAGGAGTTGGCAGCTTCCACTTGTCTTAAGTAATATTGTGTTTCCATTTTTTTTACGCATTCATTATCTTTTTCCTTGTTCAATCGTGGTAATGAGCATTCTGCCTAGTATATGACGCTTACACAATTTTGCTGCGGAACGTGCACTTGTGTTCAATGCGGTGCTACCTGAGGTACTGCTGAGGACCTCCTTACTCCGTTTCCTTTCCCTTTGAAGCATGTATGTCCGTCCGGACAGGCCACTTGTCGTAAAGTGTACTTTTGACCGGTCGAACAAGCACATCAACTTTGCATCGGCCAAGAATTGTTCCTATGATCTCCTGAAGAATAAGGTGTGTCCACGTCAAATTAGTAATGTCAACAAGCGAACGAGATCAGTCGTTCGTATATACTAACTCATCGTGTAGATCGAACAATGCTTCTCCCTCTATGCTACGCTATACGTGATATCCTACAAGGACGACGATGGCGAAGTCACCGACATCTCAACGGAATCAGATCTCACTGAAGCCATACAATATTTCCAGGCCGGCTCGGATGATCCACCTCTGTCCTCTGCAGCATCTATACTCTCGGGCAGGAGTTTCGGCAGCAAACGACGCATCACTCTACGAGTTCATATCACGGTGGACTACGATGGCCCCAGCTTAAGCGATACGTCGAGTCTGGCAAGCTTGGAGGAGTATAAAGGAAGGAACAAGAGCAACGGAGAACTTAGTTGGACAGAAACGAGTTCTACTGGCAAACCGGAAGATGATGATCGTTCCCGTACGGCTTCACCTTTTGAACACGCTCTTTCCTTGTCAGCGCAAGACAGAGGAGCGGCATGGCTCCGAGAGCAGAACGAACGCACTATCAAAGCCATGCTGGGCTCTACCCCTGAGCCATCAGAATCCGACTCTCGATCAGTATCTATGTCATATTCAGAGGACCAACGTTCGGAGGAAAGCATAAGCGGCGACCTTGCGCTGCAACGAGATCCACGGGGGAAGTATTACTACTCCTATACCGGTGGGAGTTCTTCCACATATGATTCAGGATACGAGGACGGGTTCAGTGTCAAGGACGAGAACGAGGTTTCCACGAGCTCGTCATCCGGGGGTGTGCGACCCAACAGTATGCAGCTCAGTTGGCTTGCTTCGCAGCGGAAGATCCACGATGAAGAACCTGGTGGAGTCTCCGCCGCACCCTCGTCTACTTCGGAGACTTCCTTCACCTCCACCCCCGACATCCCTCCGGATCTCCTGCAATTTCTCGTACCTGCTGGCCCTCCACCTGGCACGCTTACGACGTGTTCCGAGTGTGGGGTATTGCTAGATGCCATTCGCTATGTATGCACAATGTGTGGGGAAAAGGAACCGATATCTCATCCCCACGTGCCGAGTGAACCGAGTCTTGATGTTGGCAAGGGAAAGGAGCGGACCTCCGAAGCCATATATTCCTACCCACCCCATCCACATCCACCCTTTCAACTTGCTTCTTCCCCATCTCCCTCAGGAACGGACTTGACAGTTTGGAGTCGCTCTCCACATATCTGTGACGAACATCGCAGCGACAAGCCTCTGCCTTGTCTCCCATCCTCGGGACCTACGTTGTACAGCTCTCGGGGACCCGGTCATCAATCTGAGTTGGAGAATGTCGGCTACGAGCTTTGCTCCGGATGCATAGAATCCGCGGGCATTCACCATGCGCTTTGTGCCAGTACGGAACGAGTGGGCAGTGTTAGTTCAGGGTCTACGTCGCCTGAGGATGCAATGTCGGAATGGCTACGTTCTGCGCCCCGGCACAAAGGACAACTTCGTCATGCATATTTCGAGAAAGTATGGGGACCCAGTGGTTGGAATGATGTCGGTGCGTACTTGGCCGCCAATTCTGAATATTTGTTGCGTTAACATGGACGGTGTCGGCTTTAGAACAGGAAGACATGCTGACATGCAAATGTTCAACTTGTAATACCGCGATTACCGGGAAGCGCTACAAGTGCGCATCTTGCAAGAAGTTCAATCTCTGTCGTGCCTGCTACAGGTTCTCGATATTTTACTCTGAATTTTGGCCGCCTGCTCACCAGTAGGTCTTGTGTTTCCAGTCAAGTTCATGACATACATCCTGCCCACGCTTTCTTGCTCGTAATGGAGAAACCTGCGAGGTTGAAGAGTGAACCCGAATATCTACCCTCTATGGAAGACGCCAACGAAGAACAATGTACGCACCTAGCCCATAGAAGTTCTTGACTAACCCGTTACTCCGCAGCCATGAAGCACCCAGGGGTTAAATGCACACAGTATGCACCTGTTTTGATAACCTCTGTGATTGTTAATTTTTTTCTGCCCCTGCAGTTGCCTCCAAGACATTCTAGGCGCCCGTTTTCATTGTGCAATTTGTGATTCTGTTGACATCTGCTCTAACTGCGAATCGGCAGGACTTCCAGGGAACCTAGACTCGTCAGAGGGAGGGCATTTATCTTCGCATATTATGATAAAGGTCTGCACTAATCAGTTAATTCTTCGAAGACATTTATTTGATACTTGACAGATTCCCTACCCACTCGAAACCCATGAGGTTCAGACCGCATCGCGCCGCGCCATTCACCTCTGGACTGACCGGGATGCTGCACATGTTCTCACCACACCCCACTCGAAACCCTCTTCCGTCTATTCTTCCTACGCG
>JBBPTD010000999.1:0-14097 GCA_038093895.1 Boletus aff. mottiae
GGCTAGAGCTGGCGTAAATGTCACTTTGGGAGGAATGGGCGGTGGATGCTCTGGTACTGACTACTGTTTGGAAGGGCTCTTCGTGACGGGTTCTTTGTCAATGAGCCCTTGATAAGCTTTGGACTGGCGCCTTTCGCGCTTGAACGCCAAAGGTCTCTCATTCTCGGCTTGTTCATGCATAGAATCGGGGCGAGGCCGCTTCTTGCCACTGAGCCAGCAAGCGCCTTGCTGAACGGATGAAGTATTGCTAGATGCGGAAGCAGATGTAGAGGTCTGGAAGGACTGGGGGTTTGGGTTTTGAATGGTGATTTCGAAACAAGATTACTGTTGTACTTGTAACTGGACGAGGATCGTCGGGTGATCAGAGGAAAGGGCGGTTTGCCTTCTCATTTTGCAATCCTGAGTGGGGTCTTCCTGGAATTTAAACTTGGGGACGACGACTTGCCCCATCCTTTGGCCAAGTCACAAAGGATTAATGACTGGACTGGATCAGGAGAGTTTGAAAGCAGTCTATCCCTCAATTGGGATGCCATTGATGATCGATGTGTGCTGGAAGAGGCCGAGGAATGCGACACGATAACAAACGAGGCGATTTATGATATCCTAGTATGAGTGGGCAGCCCAGGAACCTCAACATCACGTCGGGTGGCACACGCACAGTGAGTGGAAGGCGACAGGTGAAGTAACGGGGGTGGGTCGAGTTTGGAGGAAGACAAGGGTTGTGGACTCGAATACAAGGCGATGAATAAAAGGCGATCCACGATATCTGCAAGCGGAACCTCAACAATCACATCAGGTGGTATGTGAACGCCGAATGCGAGGTGACAGGTGAAGTAACGTGGTGGGTGGGTGACAAGCAATGGGGCCTCGTGACAACAGTGATGAGCGAGGTGATTCACGATATTTGCAAGCGTAACCTCAACATCACCCCAAGCTTTACCAGGTGTGTGAGCAATGAATGCGAGGTGACGGGCGAAGTAATGGGGGTGGGTCGAGTTGGGGGGGACAAGCTCGGATGGGCCACTAACAGTAATACAGCTCGCAACTCCTGACAATGCTCTGTAGTATCATTCCGTATCACTGCGACAAAGAGACAGCATAGTAGAACTCTTTGTCAAAGTAACTATTCAACCAGAATGACTGAGAAAAATGTGAACTACTGCTACTCGTAAGACGTGGATCAGCAACTCTGCCAAAGCGAGGAACAAGATGGACATAAGATCGGATTTGATCGAGAGGAAAAACGTCGCCCAACAATACACCCGAGGTTCGTATTGCCCATTTCAATACACGTAGCCCTGTTGCCAGATCAACCTGTGATCGCTGTTGAGGGACCACATCAAATCGTCGGGCGTAAACGAGAAAATGGTCGTCCCACAATATTTTGCATCCTCTAGGGGAAAGAGGACGCATAATGAGGCAAACCTCAACGACGGCATGACCTGTTAGACAAGACTCAAAGAAGTGTTTGTTAGATTTACATATCACATACCTGTAAGACTACTAGAGGGCCATTCATGGTGTTCATCTATGTTTAATATTGCTGTGTCGCAATGGCCATATTTCCATGTGCGGTCGGCAGGGTGAGCGTTGATTGTAAATATCTGGCCGACAGAGGTGCGATTGTGGTATAGCTTCTGCTGGAGACGAACTTTGTACCAGACTTGAATCTCACTGAATGGTAGGTGAGCATCTGCCCCCGCACGTCGCTGCCCCCCAAACGAATGGAAATTCTGTGCAAGTCCCTCATGACCCAGGTAATCGGTGATGGCTGGGCGAAGGTCTGGAATGTTGAACATTTCAGCAGCTTGGTCAATTGCAATGCGCTTAATAGAAGGGTCATAGTTGAGACGGAAAGTAGTGGACCCAGATGTGAACGTGCAGATCGGGTATGGAATAGATCCCAGGACAGCGGCCAAGAGCGTCTCGGCAATGGCAAAAAGGTTGGGGACAGGACGCTTCGGAGCCCAGATATCATCAAGTAGCGCTGTGGGATGTTCCTCTGAAAACTCATCCCCTGCACTTGGATCGTCCACGTCATCTGCTGCTGAATCAACCTCTGAGTCTGGAATGTCTTGAGTATTATCCGGGCTAATACGAAGGACGGAACTGAGTCGAGTGGCTGTCTCAAAGGCCTGGCATTTCTCAACACGATCCAGGTAGCGGCAGATCTGGGAGTTGAAATTGTGATAGTTCATCGAGGCTGCTGGGTCTTTGACCACCTCGATGTGCGCGTGTTCGGTCATGTCCACTGACCATTGCACCGGTGCACCAAGCTGGCTTATGCTAGGTGCAATGCTCTGCATTAATTCGAGTTTGGGAATCTGCCAGTGTTCTAGAGCGGCCCCACTTGTCGGTCCCCTTCGTAGCCCCTCGTTGGTGATGGCAGATTTATGTTCGTGGAACTCCGCAAGAGCATCCCTGATCTTGTCACGGGTCAAAGAAGTGATGGCATGGGCCTGGGCAAGGTATCGAAAGTCCATCAAGGCGCAGATGGCTATCACAACATTTGTTGGTGCAGCACCAGCAATGACAGTTATGATGTATCGCTGGACTTTGTGTTTTGCATGACCCGTAACCTGCTTCAGTGAGGTAATGCCGTCCTTGAAATGGTGTAAGCCGACAATCGGGTGTAAAATGGAATAGCGGAAGTCAAGTTCTTGGGACCCGAGAGCATTTTTGCACCACTGGACATTGTGATCCCAGAACTCCCCATACCAATGGTGCAACACCTCTGGGGAAAAGAAGTTGGCAGGATCGGATAATGGCCAGTCACGGAAAAATGGTTCGGAAACTCCACTGAGCCTGCAGAGTTCGCATTGAATAAAGTACCTCTCCACATCATTCGGGTCACATGTAATGCAAGCAAGTTGTGCGAGCGTAATTGCCCGGGTACGCGGTTCATGCTGAAAAGCATCACCAAACTCCTTGTAGGATGCCATTGTCATCGGTGAGGTCTTGCCACGCACACACGCCAGCATGCAAGCCTCTGGTGTATCAACAATGTATGCAGCGAGAGGGGTGAAGCAATATCGAACATTGCCGACAGGATCAGACATCATACACCCAATATGTGCAGTGGTCTTGAGGGGATCAACAACGATGTCGAGGCATTGATGAAAGAGGTGCGCATGGAGGACAGAACACATTCTCTTATTGGGGTGAAGGAACTCAGTAATTGGCATGAGCACAGCCAGTAGGAATGCATGTGAAGAAGCCTTATTCCGCACGGCCATCCTAATATTGGCCAAACTGATTAACAGGGGATGGGCGACCTTCCCACCGCAGATATTGGTTATATGCGTCTTATCTGAGGATAGGATAACCCCACATAACGTCGCGCCTTCCGGAAGCTTGGACTGTATCGATCAAAGAAAGTACACAAAGACTTTGAATGCGACTTACTTGCATCTGCCACGCGACTTCACCACTCATCCATTCAGTATATTCCCGGACCATCCTCTCTGCTGTAGTAAAAAGACGGAATGGGGTGTAGTCTATATGCGACGCGAAGTATGGATGGTTGAATAGTGACTCGATACACTCCAG
The DNA here is from genome assembly GCA_038093895.1 of Boletus aff. mottiae. NCBI lineage: Eukaryota > Fungi > Basidiomycota > Agaricomycetes > Boletales > Boletaceae > Boletus > Boletus aff. mottiae. The sequence continues at coordinate 3,550 of JBBPTD010000999.1, forward strand.
AGAATCGTGGTAGTACAGAACCACGGGATTCTTGGTTGGATGCGACGTAGACACAACTCTGAAATTCCAACGTGGTCCGGGTGGGAGGAGTTCAGCATGACCTCGTAACTCCTTCGCAGTATGAAATGAAAGGGGAAGGGTCCATATCTGCCGGAGGCAACGATTATTGAATGAGCGGCACAAAGTACAGTAACCAAGAAAAGAAGTACCAAATTCAATTTGAGATATTCATCGATTTTCGCCATGCTTAGGTGGGACTGGAGAAGATAATTGGCCATCTGCCAATCATCGTGAGTCGCAAATGGGTAATAGATATTACTCGTGCGACGGGATGAATATGCATCCATCGTGAAGCGGTCGAGAAATGTCTGGCTGACATTATAGACTCTGCTTGCATTACAAAAGAACTGAACTTGACGGCCAAGTCCTAGTGAGGTCAGGAAGGCTGTGGATGCAGCCGTAGAGGGCTGAGAATCCCCTTGTTCGCCATCTGGCTGGTCCTTGGCGAAAATGTTCATTGCATTAGGAGGATCAGGGAGAAAGGCCATGTCGAAGTCACCGTCATCGGGAACAGGAGGGAAATCCAAAAGGTGTGATGATGGCGAAGATGGTAAGGAGGAAGTGTACTCGGTGGAGCTGTATTCCTCTGTAGCGTCCCAGACAGGAAGTGTGACAGGACCTCGCTCCCATGAATTGCACTTGGAGGTCTTTTGTGCAAGATGCGCAGTGATGCCCCAATCTGTCGGAATGTGCTTGAGACACTGTGGGCAGTTCGGCATCGGTGAGCTCAAAGAAAACTAGTAGAGCGCAGGCGGGTGATGATGGGGTTTGAGTCGAGCCTGAAGTGAGACAGGACAAACTCACCGGCAAGCCTGCTGCATCACATGGCTGTGCACATGGTCCATGTGTGGTTTGTACGAGCTGACTGTGGAGAACTGAGTTGACCGTGGAGCATCAATGACAATCAATCGGGTGTCGTGACTTCGCGATCAGCTCTGGTTGGGAGGAATACGGATCGAAGAGTAAATTTTGACTATCTTTGATTAGCCCATAGTTCCGCCCAATGACACAAAGGACGTTGAGACTGCACATGAGGTAGGTGGAAGTTGCATGCTGCCAGAAGTGGTTTGATCCTTATTTACTTAATCATCAAGTCCTTGGCGACGCTTACTCTTTATGCTTCATATAAGTGTCATTTTTTGCTCAAAGGTACGTCCTTCCACTCCAAAATCTGCGCTAGCAAATCCATGGCTGACTTGTCTATGGTCACTTTGGTGACTGATGCCACTGCGCAAGCCGCCTCCAACCAGGACTTGAACAGTCAGGTCTCGCCAACCGACTCGCTGTCACAGTCTGAGCCTGAGGTGGCCAGCGTACTTGACGAGACAGAATCGGCGAAGTTGGACGATCCTGTTACCAGTTCACTTGCTCTGGACCGTTGCTTTGCTGTTCCTGAAATGCCTGGGGTTTCGCTAACTTCAAGTACTTCTGCTCTATCTATCAGTGACTTTAACCCTCGATTCAGTGCTACTAGTATCAGCAATGCTGTCCCTGCCAAAGGGACTCCTTCAGCCATCGGGGCGCTGAAGTTCCATAGGCATCCTGCTGCCTTGTTTCACTCCATCACCACCCCATTCCGAAATCAAAATCCCGGTCTCGATTCCCCTCGAGCTCTACATCGTTTGGATATGGTCCTGGTGAGTAATATCGAAGCTGTTTGCTGATAAGTTGCACCATTGAATTAACACACGCAGGACTCCGAGATGGACAGTGATGCTGAAGAACATGAACATGAGGAAGCACAACTTGTGCTAGCGGTTGCGCATGCTCAGCGCAATGTTTATAACCTTGAACACCAGCTCGTCAGCACATGGGTTGAGGAGTCAGAATTGTTGGGGAATTTGTACCGCTTCAGAATGCAGGACACGCAACGTAGGGTTGAGGGTGCCAATTTTGATATTGGACTGATCCATCGTGACATATCCAAGAGCGGTGTTCCATTGCACAATTGGCACAAGCGTCGCCAAACTTCGAGTTCTCTTCATGAATCCTTCACTGCTGGTACGTACCCTCCTATTGTCAATTCTATTAGCCTAATCTATTCTCCAATAGCTGCTTCTGGCTTCCCCGACTCAGAAGCCTGAGTTTTCACTGTATTGGAACATGTCCTGTTGTAGTCTTGTAAATGTGAATTGTTATGTTATGTTCGGGAAATTTATGTGTTACATCTCTGAGTCTGCCGCTTTCAAGTTGTAGTATCTTCCTTCTGATCATTTATGTAACACCTCATGTGGTTTACTTTCCCAACACCATAATCCTCACCACGTTCCTTCAACGCCTAACCTACTTGCCGATTCAACGAGGACCGCACCGCTAGACTTGCAAGTACATGGTTCAAAGCGCAACTTGAAGATGGCATTCGAGCTGTCTCTCACTGCTCGATCTGATCCTCATCACCTGCGATATGCTGATTATCATCGACGCTCCTCCGCTGAGGTAGAGATCTCAGGCTCGACTCCTGCCGTCTACTTTATCCCGGTTGCGACACCTTTCGCATCTGCAGAAGAGTATGGCCCACATTGCATCCTCCATTCAATCCCCTGCAGTACTATGCCTTTGTTCACTCCACCATAAAGAAAATTCTGACTCCCCCTTCCACTTCCCAGGCCATGTTGTTCCACTTGCTGCCACAAGATCATTGAAAAGACTTTGCCCCGCCTCAAACCAGCCTGTCCTTTCTGCCACGAACAATTCACCAGTGACGATGTTCGTCTTATCCATATTGACTTCTTTGCAAGCGGATATGCCACCCCACTGGCAAGGCAGCGGGGTGGCACGCACAAGGCCTCACATACTTCCCTCAACCAAGCACCTCGCTTCCTGATTGTTGAGCCCAGCTTCTCCCACACACGTGCCATCAAGTTTCCTCTCACAATGTCGTTGGATCCATCCCCTGCGTTTCTGCAGTGTGTCCATTCCTCTCTGCCAACCAAGTTGCAACGCTGAGACACAGCGTTCAGACGACATGCCCAACAAGACCACACCTATGGAGGACGAGGCGCAGGAGCCCACTGTCAGCCACACTCGATATGCGCACCCAAGGCATCAAGTGTCTCTACGGCCGTTGGCTGATCGAGGGTGCGCCCCGCGTCCTCTTGTTCGATATTGGCAGCGCATTCCACCGACTCGACGAGTGGAAGGCCGATTTGTGGAGTTTGGCTGGTATCCCTTCCCCACCTCACGACACCGAGACCAACGACACGATCATCTTTGGATATCTCATCGCGTGGTTCCTTGGAGAGGTGCGTGATCCGTCGTCTCCCGTATCGCTCCACTGACCGGTTCTGTCCGACGATCGTCTAGTACATCACACAACAGCTCCACACGGCCGTCGTCGCCCACTTTCACGAATGGCAGGCTGGCGTTGCCATCCCGCTCTGTCGAAAGAGACATATTGATGTCACGACCGTGTTCACGACCCATGCGACTCTCCTCGGTCGTTATCTCTGTGCCGGGAACGTCGACTTTTATAACAACCTCCAATACTTTGACGTCGATCACGAAGCGGGCAAGCGAGGCATATACCACCGCTATTGTATCGAGCGTGCATCCACACATTGCTCCGACGTGTTTACGACGGTGTCGGACATCACGGCGTATGAATCAGAACATCTTTTGAAGCGCAAGCCAGACGGTATCGTACCCAACGGGCTCAATGTCGTCAAGTTCCAGGCGATGCACGAGTTTCAGAATTTGCACGCTACTGCCAAGGCAAAGATCCACGAGTTTGTTCGGGGTCACTTTTACGGTTACTATGATTTCGATCTTGATAATACGCTCTATGTCAGTTCACCGCGTTCATCTTTGACGCACATCCGCTGAAATCTCTGAAAGATGTTTACTGCCGGTCGCTACGAGTATCGAAACAAGGGGGTAGATATGTTTATCGAATCTCTTGCGCGTAAGCAGGTCTCGATGGTCGTGCATAGTCGTGTGCTTTACTAGGTTTTACTGACAGGCCTCAACTACCGCCTCCAAAAATCTGGTTCAAAGACGACCGTTGTAGCGTTCATCATCATGCCTGCTGCGACGAACTCTTACACGGTCGATGCTCTCAAAGGGCAAGCAGTTATGAAACAACTGAAAGACACTGTTACCGAGATACAAAACCGAATTGGTGCTCGTTTGTTTGAACATGCTGCAAGGTATCATGGGTATGTACTATCGACGACCGATCCATAAGGGTTCAGATGTAATGTCATCCTTGACTGCACAGAGAGGGCAAAATGGAGCTCCAACCGGACGAGCTCTTGTCTGCGGAGGACCATATATTGCTGAAGAGGCGGATATTTGCCCTCAAACGCACCACGTATCCTCCGATTGTCACGCACAACATGGTGGATGATGCCAACGACCCCATTCTGAACCAACTTCGCCGCGTCAAACTATTTAATGCGCCTACTGACAGGGTCAAGGTGATTTTCCACCCAGACTTTTTGAACTCGAACAATCCCATCTTGGGCCTTGACTACGAGGAATTCGTCAGAGGGTGCCACCTTGGTGTGTTCCCAAGCTACTACGAGCCGTGGGGCTACACCCCAGCGGAGTGCACGGTCGTGAGTAATACGTCCGATATTGATGACGGTCAAGTTGCTGACGGCGATCAGATGGGTGTGCCATCTGTTACGACCAATTTGTCTGGATTCGGGTGTTTCATGCAAGATCTCATCGAAAGACCGGAAGACGAAGGATGCTACATCGTTGATCGGCGAATGCAGTCTGTGGAAGAGTCTGCCAACGACCTGACCAATTTCATGTTCACATTCACTAACAAGACAAGGCGACAACGGATCAATCAGCGCAACAGGGTGGAGCGGTTGAGTCCGCTGTTGGACTGGAAAAATCTTGGCATTGAGTACTCCAAATCGAGACAATTGGCGTTAAGACGGGCCTATCCCGATGCATTCCTGAATGCAAACGGGGAGGTGGACGATGAGGATAGTGATTGGTTTGGAGCGAGTATGGAGCGATTTATGCCATCTGCCCCTGCGAGCCCTCGCCTGCGCATGTCGGGAATGGCCACGCCAGGGGACATGGGAACGCTGACTGAGGAGGTGAGCTGGGCAGGGCGGGAAAACGTTGACACACGCTCACGACTTGTCCAGATGCAACAACTGAATACGAGTGACTACCGTGGGTACAACTGGCCACGGTCTAGCGAAGAGGAAGAGGATGGGTATCCGTTGTATGTGGCTGTCCTTATCAAGGTTCTACTTCTCATTGAGCCCTATCGTATCCGTTTTATGTAGCCCGCTGGTCATGAAGGTTCGGTCACGCGCGGGATCTGTCCATTCTGGGATCAGCACACCCGGTGTAGGTCCGTCCAGGAGTCTGAGTGAGAAGGACCTGCAAATGGCAGATGCAGCGCTGAGCGAGGTGACCAACACCCCCGCACCAAAGGCAGAGCAGTGAGAGCTCGTACAATGTTACATGCTTGGATTTGTATCTACATACTACTAGGTTCGTTACACTTGGACATTTTTTTCGCATCACAGATCGGCAGCATGTGTGTCCCGGGTTTTCCCGAGATACAACCAGGTCATCATCACATGCATCAAAATTTCACGCTTGTCTTTCAATCCACAACCATTCAGTGTTCCTTCTCATCGTCGTCCACAGCGACGACACACCCTCCGTCGCTTTCGTCGTCGTGGTCGATCTACCAACACCATGAGCGCACCACGTCCGACGATGAAGACCATCCAGAAGCGGTTCTATAACGCTCTACCCCGCGCGGTCTCGGCACCATCGACATCGGCTAACGCGATCTCCAGAGTTCGCTCAAACTCTGCCCCATCATCCCGTTCGTTGTATACAGCAAACTCTTCCTCTGGGCCACTTGCCTTCTTTGATTCTCCCGCACCACCTCCACCACCTCCTAGTTCTCGCCCTGGATATCCTCATATCCCCACATCGCGCCTCCCCGTCAAAGCAGAAGGCGAGGGCTCGGCGAGTCCCCACTCACACAACTCGCCGCACGGTCACGGCCAGACATCTGGCCAACCACCCTTTTCCCTTGCACTCACGTCGCCACAAGCCAATTCCTCGTCACAACCTGTCATTCCTGCATCGCATCAGTCCGCGGGTTTCTTTCCGTATTCCTCCTTTCCTCCAATCCCATTTTGTAATGTGTCGCTGTCTGATCAATCTGACTCGCATCCGCGTATCAAGCGGCAGCGCATGCGGTATCACCTTGATGTCGGTGCATACGGGATCCCGAAACATGCATCCAAGCCTGTCAAATCAGGCATGGGCAGCTCTGCTGTCAACACTGGTCGTTTCTTTCAGGACTCTCCTGCAGAAGACCTCAGTCTTGCTGTCCAAGTAGGCGAAGACGCCTACTTTATCCGTGAAAATGCCATGGGCGTGGCCGACGGTGTCGGCGGCTGGTCACGGGCCAGAGGTGCGTGAATTTTGCTGAATGCCATTAAACTTTACCTTGACCGGATCTTGACTGCCTTAGACTCTTGCGCGTCGAAACGGTCTGCTCAGGACCCTTCACCCAGCGCTCTTTTTGCTCGTCGTTTGATGCATCATTGTTCCGTTGAGGCCCTCGAAGTGGATGCCTGCACTAGTCAGCGACGCGAAGCGTCCCCTGCTCGCAGTGCCTCACCACGACGTACAGGTAGCACAGCCCTCAACGATGCATGGCCATGGAATGCCGACATCGATGAGCTCAACCAGCAGTTGGAAGACTCGCTTGAAGACCTCGAGGATGGTTTGGACGTACTCATGATTCTCGAACATGCATATGAAAAAACGATTAAAGCGCATGTCGTGGCCGAGGAGTCGGTATCGTCTCCACAGCCATCCTCGCTTGTTTCCATTCCCGAAGACCTGGTTTCACCTCCGGCTTCCTCACTACTACCCGAGGACCCTGTCGTCCCACAGCCAAAGGTCGTTCCTTTGAAGACCGGGTCTTCGACCGCACTTGTCGCGGTTCTTCAACATCTCCGACCACCGACGCCTCCCACAACGCCTCCTTATCGTTCGATACTATTCAATCTCCCAGCTCCGCCAAAGCCCACGTTTGATGCAGTCCTCAAGATTGCGCATTTGGGCGACTGCATGGGTATGCTAGTACGGGACGAGCACATTGCATGGCGTAGTGCTGAGATGTGGTGGGCCTTCAACACGCCTGTGCAACTTGGGCCGCGTTCCTCTGCCCGACCCAGTGATGCGCAGATCCTCGAGCTCCCCGTGCAAGCGGACGATATCCTGATTTTGGCGAGCGATGGACTGAGCGATAACCTGTGGGACTCGGAAGTGTTGGATGAGGTGGTGCGGTTCAAGAGGTCATTTTTGAAGGATGCGAATCAGGGGAATGGCAAGGGGTTACTTGGTCGGAGGACGCTTGCAGTGATGTTGAGCGAGGCTTTGTGCTCGAGGGCTCGTCGGGTGTCGGAGAGGAAGGGGAAGAATTTTGCGGATGATGACGGGGACGTGGAGGACGAGATACCGTTTGCCCGACGAGCAAGGGAACAAGGAAAGACCTTCAAGGGCGGTAAAATTGATGGTGAGTGCACTTTGTCTGGTCACCGTAATGCGTCCTGAAATCTCTATAGATATATCCGTGCTAGTAGCAGTCGTGTCTCCAGCATCGGATCTGGCGCTCAACTAAAACATTTGGCGTATTCATTTTGCATGTGTATAACATTCGTTTGCATCTTCTTGAACCACTGTATAGATAGATTGTACATGGAACAGTATCCCTAGCGCTCTGTTATTTTATGCATAAATGCCATCGATCGATCCAGAATTGCTTCGAACAGAACAACATTGATTAGTGTACAACAGACATCCGTCTAGCTAACATCCATGGCCTCGCCTGCGACAGGGGTGACCTGCTCGCTGACGATCAATTTTCTAATGCTTTCACTCTTCCAAGCTGTGGCTCCACGCCTAAACGTGTATTTACGCTCTTTTTCAACACGCTCATTCGGTTTGACAAAGTTGCGCAGCATCTCAGTGCCCGTCGCAGTGACGATGCATGCATCGACATTCGAACCCGAACCGAGATCGTTGAAGATACCCGCTGAAATGGCGGTGGTCACCAGTTGTAGTGCTTGTTCTCGCTGTGGTCGGGGGTGACGTCAGCCCTCTAGACGTCTAAGATAAATAGAGCCTCTGATTACCGTCATGTTGGGCTGCCAACTGCTCTCAAAGATGGCCATGGCTGCAAGGCTGCCTGATCCCATCGTCACGTACGGCAACTTGTCCGTGGAACCGTGAGGATGGATAGTAAAGAGTTGTGGACCGGTGACATCGACGCCGCCCAGGACGAGCGCAGCACCGATATGCCCTTGATATCTTCAATGCACGGATTCAGCATCGTTGACGACAAGAGCCAAAAAAAAAAAGGCAGGCGGACCGAAAGAGATGTTGTTTCAGCATGGTCATGGCCGTGACTACGCGCGGCTTTCTCCCCGTCGAGAGTGCATGCAGATCCATATTGGACGAGATGGTCGCGGTGACGAACTCCGTATCGGCTGCAGTCCCTGCACCGCAACAACGAATAGACTCTGTGATATAGTGTATCTTGAGGGCGAATGTGTGCGCGTGAGATGGGGTGATCCAATGATGACGCGGCCACGCACCTTTTCGCAGTTCTTGTCGGCGACGATCGGGCCTTCGGTGGCGCGCGTGTCGGCGCCGAGTATGATGCCATCTTTAAAGACGCATCCTACGATGGTGGTACCGGTGCTGGTTACCTTTGGCAGCGGCAAACCTTTCTCCGCCAAAGAGTGGTTGCTGTTCCAGGGGGCGTTGAACTCGTTATAATATCATCGGGCATCGCGAAACGCGCTCACCGTATCGAGTTTGAGAAATCGAAACCAGACGACCTGTACACGTTGTCCATCGTCGTCGATGTTGATGATGATGAAGCTACTTAGCAAGGAGGCATACGCGTCGTGACCCCCGCGAGAGCCGGACTAGTGGCACCGCCATTCCTTGTTCAGAACGAAACCCCGGACAGCCTTCTGCGCTCGTCATCGTGCACGACAACCCACCACCCAAGCATCCATCGTATCCAACACAGCGAGCAGCAACTCTGACATCGACAATGGACCACTGGAGCAAGTTGCAATCGAGCTTTTCCACCCTGAACCTCGGCCAGTCGGCCAACAAGCTGGCCAAGGGCTTCAACTCGAGCGTCCAGGCCACCCGTGAACGTCTGGGTCAAATTGCACCTGGCGAAATCACCGAATTGCCTCAAGGTCTGTGTCTCTGAAGAATTCGGTCTTGTCCTACGTCTCTGATCACCCGTACAGAGTACAAAGACCTCGAAGCCCGTGTCGACGCGCTGCGTCAGGCCCATCTCGTGTTGCTCAAGTGAGATCATAGCGACGGTCCACGCGCATGCCTCGTCTTTTTTTTAAAAAAGTCATCCCATCTGACTCGTTTCTCCCTCTTCCCTCTGCTAGGATTACCAGGGCATACGAGTCCGAGTCATACGACTATCCAGTCCAGATTCAAGAATCCATTACCGAGCTGTCCACTACCATCGGACAAGGCATCACCAATTTCGCAGCTGCCAACCTCAAGGGGACTAACCTCCCCGCCCCGAACCCCGTCGCTCCCGTCGCTGCGCAGTATAAGACGCTCCCCCATGCCCTCTGTCGTGCAGCCACCCATGCAGCCACGGTGCTAAACGGCGCACCGGGGGGCAACGATGACAAGCTTGCAAGGACGCTTGGCTTGTATGCGGGTGCTTGGGAGACTGTCGCTAACGCACGCCTTGAACATGACGATGCGATCCAGATGCAGTATCTCCAGCCGTGGCAGACGACGCTGTCGACGTCGATCAACGTTGCCATGAAGGCCCGTCAGGCTGTTCGCACCAGTAGACTCGAACTCGACTCGGCCAAGCAAGCGTAAGCCCGTCGCGTTCACCTCCATGGAATTTACTGAATCCTTTCTTTTGATTAGTTTGAAGACCACAAGTCCTGCTAGGCAAGAGCAGGCAAGGCTTGACATAGAGAATGCAGAGGACGACCTCGTTCAAAAGACCGAGGTCGCCATCACGCTTATGAAGACCGTTCTTGAAAATGTACGTGTCGACTGTTTGCCTTTCCTTCAGCGAGATGCTCAATGTTTCCTGCCTCTAGCCCGAGCCCGTCAAGAACTTGAACGAACTCGTCAAAGCACAAGTGAGCGCATGTCATCATCGACTATTTTCAGATCACTGATATTCGTTCAGCTGGTTTACTTTGCTGCCGCTGCTGAGGCACTTTCATCCGCACAAGGCGAGATGGAGGAGTTGAGCGTGGCCGCCGAGGGTGAATACAGGTACCATATTTTTATTCTCTGCCGATGTCATTGTCTCACTTACGCTCTAGAAAGTCCCGGGATCACTGAATAACCACCTCGGGCGTGCAATACAACTCGAGCCGTATGATATGCATTTTTAGCGCCTGTACATGGGCATGATCGTATAGTAGTGACTTTCCTTTCACATATCAGTTCTGCCATTCGTTTCCCCAGACA
>JBBPTD010001000.1:0-14087 GCA_038093895.1 Boletus aff. mottiae
CCCTTTAATGTTGGGACATACAGGTTGATATATAGCTGGGTTACCCGGTTTGCACATATATACCACTATCGACCATCCTTGGAAGAGCTTCTTTTCCTGTACACTGTATCCGAAATGGCTCGGTCTATCGGCGTCACTGTCGATAGGGACTTCGAGTGGAATGTCGTGATGCTGCCGCACCAATGCACATCTCTCGCTTGACGGCAAAGGATGCGGGGTTCTTAGGTCCTTGGATCCCGGCTGGCATCCAAGCCGAGCATCCATACCGGACATAAGAAGGTTGTCTTATTAAAGCACAGTAAGACGCAAATCGTCTTCCGTTTCAAGCTGCAGGCTCAAGTGGTGGCGATGCAACTAATAACCAACGAAGTTAGTGATTGAGGCGGAAACTTCCAACGTCATACCTTCGACTCGACCTGGCCGCTTCCCTGTCAATGAATGTCTTTACGGCTCAGTGGTTCGCAGACTCTTTGAACGGGTTCCAAGTGTTTCGATCCCACATTGATCTATCACAGATTCGAATCAAGATCGTGGATTTAAGGAAAAGCATGTATGAACTCGGTATATCTAAGTTGCAGCGTCGGAGCCATCGAAGCTGTCCCGAGTTCCCCTTCGAGAGTAGCATCCAAAAATAGCCCTCCTGCATCTGTTCAAAGATAGTGGGAACACGGAACGGTCAAACAAATAAGCAGCGCCGAGGTTTATGGGACCGACGACGGTGGGATTGTTTCTCATGGTACGTCTGTAAGTGGGATAGATGTTGGGTGGGGATATCGATTGCAGCCTGGTCTAAACACATGGACAATTGCGTGTGTCCCAAAACGATTGTCCTGGCGTTCTTGTCTTTGGGTCTTACGGAATTAGCAAACATTCCTGACGGCGAAGCTTTGCAGCTAATTAAAGTAGCCTGACCTTCCTATGGGTGCAACCGAGTGAGAAAAAGTGTTTTGGGGCATTCAAGTGACTTTTTGGAGGTGGAATTTGTTTCATGAACACATCGACAGGCGACACTGCAAGGATTTACCTCACTGGCTGAGCACGATTTTTTTCTGGCGTTTCAGCGACAATTCTCTCCTTCGCATGAATCGGGAGAGTTACGACTGGTCGAAAACCAAATAGCGAGCTCGACAACTTGGTGCCAACAATATTTCACGAAGCAGATATTTTCCGTACTCACCCAAGAGTGACGTTGCCTTGTGTTTTATCATGGGTCGTTGTGTATCCACCTTCCTTCGAGCGGTGGAGACTGGTTGATAGCTTCATCGCTTTGTTCGTTCGTTCGTTCATCTGCCAACTCGAAACATTGTCTGGTGGATCCCTTGACGGACGCAATATTATATCTTATTCACCAAGCAAGGAGCAAGATCGCAGGCGAAGGAGCCTCTCGCATTCGGGACTACCTCCTGGAGAGTTGTGCAACAGAGGAATCGTGTGGAATGAGCCCTATGAGCAGCTGAAAGCTTGGAGATGCATACCTGATACGCAGCCAACTGGGTCCCATCCTGGAAAAACGACAAGAGAAGGTTGGACCGAACGCGAAGATCACTAAGCAGACACTGGGGTTCCCGTCTGTCGAGGTTGACTTGTGGCAGATTGCCCCTGAGCAACTCTCAGACCAGCCTCTGCGCGTCCGCACGAGCATTGAGCGGGGGGTGGTTTGAGAGTACCCATGAGAGTAATCGGCAGAGTCATAGTAGGGCACCGCGTATTCACCACTTCAGGTGATGAGAAATGCCATCTGTATATTATTTTTCAGAATGAAACCTGAAAATAATCATTGACAATGCAAACGAGGGTGGCACCGTGCAGGCAGTCGCGTCCCTACGCCTGCTCCTTCCGAAAAGCCTCAGGCCGTATGACACGTCTTAACACTCAATGGATCAGATGAGATACTACCGCTTACCACCAGTCTGGCCTCCCTGTGAGGTGGAACTAAGCATTGTCCTTGAAAGAAACGGTCAGACTCACCACGTGCACCGTGACGCACAGCCCCGATTCTTCATCAATAGCGATATGATCCCAGTCACCTGCCCATCATGGAGATTGTTTGAATACAAGATGGCCGGTAATGCTACAGGCTGTGCATGGCGCCATCATCACGTCAAGGGTGGTTACCGGTTACCTCTGGTCTGGATGTATGCTTCAAAATATGATGTAAGTGCAACAGCATTCCTTCCTAGTTTTAACCAGCGAATGCTCCGTATTTAAAGCCCAGCGCTCAGCGCTTCAAGCCTCGAGAATCGATTCGTTCACCTTCTGAGTGTCATTAAAATGGGCATCAGGCATAGTTTCAAGGAACACCATTTTAGTGCTGCATCATGATGAAGGCCGCAGAAAGCCAGAGCGAGGATTATATCACCTATTTATTTGGTGCTCGTCCGGTATTGTAGTAGCACGGGGAAGGTGAAGTACATCGGTTGCAACTACGCTAAACTGCCTTGTTGAGCGCCAAGGTAAAGAACGCTTCACCAAAACGGTGTTTCGCCAGGACCAGGCCATTCCTCCCATGATACATCATTCGAAACGGCCATCCCACTGAGCAAACACACCAATATGACGTATATACCATATGAATGGATACGACGCTGCAGATTTCATGGGGAGGTAGGCATAGCAGGGATACCACGAGTGATGTACCCGATTTGCCGCATCCAATGAAAAGTACCACGGGTCACTCTATCATATGCTTTTTCTCCTTTACCGACGACACGAGAGCGCAGTTTCCGGCCGGTGAGGCCGGCAATGATAGCAGCAAATCGTTGGACAACTTCATCCATAGTGGGGCGTTTTGAAGGGTCGCTCTGAACCATGTCAGTTATCAGAGGTCGCATAAAGTCAAAACCGAGCTTCGACTTGGCAAGTTTGAGCCACAAGTATAATGAGCGTACAGGTAAAGACATACCTCGACAAAATCCTTCCTGATGGCATTGCCGATGTAGAAGATATCGGTAGGGAAAGGATCGCAAGGAGCATTCGAGTTTTGAAACTCCGGGACTTCCTTGTCAGCTCCCCAGATCGGTACTTCCAAAGGCTCGGTGATGGAAGGGTCATAGCAGCGCGACAGACCGAAATCGATAAAAAGATATTTTGGAGGTCGTTCAGTACGAGTCTTGTAGCGTGCAAATCCAGAATAGTCTCGCCTCATCAGAAGGCTAACAGGGTGAAATGCGTCGAGGTAGAGCTTAGTTGGATCCATCAGAATGTTTCTGGATGAACAGTCGCTGCAGGAAACTAAATCAAGGGACAAACACTCGGATGCTCGTGACGGAACTTACCGATGAGCAACACGGTGCTTATGCATAAATAGAAGGCCCTAATACAAGTCAGCAACTGGGAAGGGGAGCAATACGAAGGACGACCTCAAATAGCTGTCGAAAACATTCTACCGCCTCCCCAATGGTATGGAAAGGCGGTCGTAGATATTCTTGAAGCAGCGGCATGACAATAATCATCCTATTCTCCTCGTCCGGAACGGGCAACACGTCATAAATCGGAACGCAATGATTAGCACTCGTGACTAGCGGTTGGGAAGAGAAGTATCGTGCAATATCAATCTCGTGCGGGTGGTAAGTCTTGTCGACCAGCTTGAGCGTAACGTATTTGCCATCCGAAACACGCGTACCATCGAGGATCCTGGTAGCGTACTATGAGTTTCCATGAGATGGCGGGGATGCGTCTACCGTGCTTGGTACCCACCGGAGCCACACAACTATCTTCGCATAAAACCCAACTCTTCTTCGTCCCTTGCCAAGAAGGTGTCCAATCGGGGGCATAACGAGGTCTAAGTAGGTAACCACTTTCTTTCAACCAAAGATAATGTTGGGACCACCACAGCTCCGGTTCAAAGAGCTGGCCATCTTTGTTTGTGGACGTATCACCGAAAACATCAAGTCCGAGCTGAGCGAGTGCCGTCTGTTCTCGACTGGCTGCATGCTCTCCTGTACGTGTGGACATGCTGACGATGTGGGTACCCAACGTGTATGTCCCGCGACAACGAGTATTATTCAACAAACATGAACAAATATGGATCTATATGGGACCCCGCGGACCCAGACCATCGCGGAGCTGTATTTGAGCGGTAGTAAGTAAGTTGGGAAGGAGGGTTTGAGTTGGGTTTGAGGACACTTTTTCCTCACGATTCCCCCATTAAAGAACAAGATTTGGTTTACCCAAGGTAATGTACCTCCTTGATCATGCAACCCGACGACACTCAGCCGGTTCTTCTCATCCAGGCAGACCTTGGATTGGTTGAGAACTATGATCTACCAATCGAGCTCGAGAGAGTCACAGGCAAGTCTAAGAGCAACTTGTATGCAGGGGGTCTATTTCTCCGAGCCACGTTGAATGAAATCCTCCAAATCTTGAAATTATGCAAAGAATTGGAAGAAGATCATCGCGACCTTCTTCGAGACACGACGGCCCAATACGACAAGTGGGTGTATTGTCGAAGTTTATTCAGAATACTAACGTCTTGCCTTACTAGCTTGGGCCGACGGAAGAGGGAGCTTGAACTCCTTAACAAACGGAAATCAATATTCAGGCCGTTCTTGCTCTTCGCAATCAAGCGTGCAAAACGAGGATTCCGTGATGATGCTCAAGCGCTCTTGGTTTCAACAAGGGTATCTACATTGATAAATCCTTTGGATCAATGGAGCTCATGAAGAAGCAGACAACCTCCGACAGGTTGAAAAGAAACCTGATATCGACCTCGGCGAACCTTGCTCCAGTTCAAAGTACGACTTGGTCATACTGAAATATGTGCTTCCTCAAACAGTACGCACAGGTGAAACTGTCAAGGGGAACCGGGTTTCGGGTGTGGTAATACCACTGCCACCTCAAGCCGAGATGAATACACCTGGTATCCAGGAAGCACTAGCCGCTGTCCAAGAGGTGGCGTCCATGCTGGCGCCCTCCGGAAATTCTTTCGCTGATTCGATCTCCTCAAGCAGCCAAGACGGACAAAGCTCGAGTAAGGCAATGATATTTCATCCAGTCGTTCACTGATTTGGTTTGTTACTGCATTGGACCTTAGCTGCAAGTGCTCTATTTGATTCTGAAGCTTCGTCATCCACCAGAAGTAGTATCGCCACCTCGCCCAGCTCAGCCCCAAGTTTCAGTTTGCTCAACTTCAACGTCAATTGCAACATCATCAACAACACAGATTCCAATGCTCCTGGATTTACCATTAACAACAACTCGGCTGAAACTAGTGGATCGAGTAAGTTATGTCCAGCGAGAGAACTCAACCTTTATTGACCAAGTCCCTCAGGCACGACTCTTGAGCATCAGTCATCCGCAGACAGCGCGCCATCCTAAGTCTCACTTCCCTCTCCAGTGCAATATCCTCTGTAGTTCCACTTTACATTACAGTAATGCTACTACTTCCAGAATTGAGGTTGCTTATGCAGGAGGCTAAGCGGCGAATTCTTGTAGTTGGCTTGTTCAGACGTGCCCAAGTGTTCACACGGCGAGTGGAGTATGTCCCTTGCGCCTTGTCCCTCGAGTCGCACCGTTAGAATTCACACTGCTAAAAATCTCCATCACAACATTATCTTCGTCGCCAAGTTCAGGAGTTTCCCACTGGTCAGCGAACGCCTAATGTCCTTGCGGACGGGAGACCGCCTGCGAGGATGCCTGCCAGGCCCGTATGTTCAAGTTACTGCAGAACGTTGGCACATCTCTGCTTCAGTCTCTGTCCCCATTTCCCCCTGCTTCGTTTCAACAAACCTGGGTGTCCGGGAGCACCTTTCCTCTTCCTGTTGTCGTGTAACACGAACTCTGTCTCAGGCCCACCAGCTCACCACGACAAACAGGTGTACCGTGAACTGCGAGTAGTCGCCTCTTTGCACTATTCGCTCACTAATCCTCTGTCATTTTTTAGGTCGGCCTGAATATGCGGTCGTTGTCGTCGAAATATCCAGTTCGGTTTTACCACCACGCCATGGTCATGTCTGATAGAAAGAAAGCCAGCGCCGTCGACAGACCAACTGCTTTTCCAAAGACTCGGTCTAATCCTCAGGCTATCAGCTTGGCTTGCCGACTTGAGACACCATAGTATGAGTTGCTGGTGCATATACTCGGTCAGTGATACCTCCGCGGACATGATAACGGGGTTCTGAATTGGCTGGGTTGTTCCTCGCAAGTTTTTGGTGTCCATTAACATGCTTTTAAATCCTCGGTATTAGTCCAAACATGAATGGGGATGTTAGCTTGTAGTTTCGCGGGTCTGGAGACTATAATGACACTCCATGCGTCAGGGGACCCCTTTGAAGTGACGCGAGGTAAGTGCATATTCTGCATTATTCTGCTTGGTACTCATGTGACCTAGTCCCCCGTAGGCAGGCCGAAGAGTCGGATGAAGACAGTCGTTCACCCACCTTCATGGAGATCGCCAGGCAGAGACCGAGAAAATCGAAGGTTCAGGGCTGGGTTAGAGGTGTGTGTGTTCTTCCGCCATACCCGGTTTGAAGTACATATAACAGATGCTTGAATAGTTGAAAGTCACGCTCACGGGTGGGGAATGACGAAAAATATGCGCTTGAATGGGTCACTCGGCCTCTACTGTTCCGCGTTCAAGTTGGATGCGGCATGTCGTATTTGTCGCTGTATGAGCACCAGGCTCACGGTCTTGGCTCGGATACCACTTGCAATCTAAACTGTTTTTCACGTCCTTTTGGAAACAATGGGTCTCCCGTTGATTCCAACTTTGCTTGATGCGTTCCTCCAGTCCTCCGAGTCTGGATGATCCGAGCCGAGTCGCTAAGTCCCATCGACAACTACTCTCAGGAGCCCAAATTGATGGTATTCCTGTCGACATGGTAGCTGTGCACTACAACATAAACACGCGATGAATTACTAAGGTCTCGGGACCTTTCTAAGTTCACGAATTGCGAGGCGGTGTGTGTCCACTTGTGGTTTCAATTTGATCCAAAGGGTAAATACAATAATCCACAAGTGGCGAAAGCAACCCGAGGAAACGATATCTGCCAATCAAGAGTCCCGTCGATATCTGATGGCATGACGTGCGCCGCAAGTTTCGTACTCAGTCACCACTGGGAACTTTCCCTCAGCTCGCCTCTCGACACAGTTCTCACACAGCAAGCAACCAAAGCGGCCATCGGTACACAGCACTGTTGAACAATAAATCTACCTTATTCTGTTCATCCTCACCGCCCTGCGGCGCTTCAACGTCTTTCCATAAAACGGCTCCTACTTATGGAAGACATTGGCGTGCTGGTGAACAAGATAATAAGAATTATACAGTCGCTACGGATACCTCCTCTGGAAAAATAATAATAGGGCCGGTTAAGTTCAAATCGTCGGGCCCTGCGTTGGCGAAGTGTGAACATTGAAATGTGGTTAATTAGACAACCAGTTTACCAACTTACCATCTACCAACAGCATTTGTGTATGCACACGTTCAACTGGCGTCTCTATGAATCGTGTCTAAACAGGTTATACATTCAGTAGAGGTTGCAAGTCAGGACTTGGGTAACCCAACCTTGGTCTGAAGGAACAGAGTTCTTGCTTCTGCATGAAATAATCGGGCAGCTCGGTAATTTCAGAGTGATTTGAATGGGTTGAGACTTGCGCGATGATCCATTAATTTTACTTCTTATGCCTTCAGACTACCGTAGCATGAGTAGAAATGTATGAGCAGTGAATGCTAAACGAGCACTAAAGTACTGACGTGCAATGTGGAACCTCGCATCAGCGAGGTTTTTGTCGAGATCAATGCCCAGTTGGCGAATTTCTTCTAGAGTTGCTCTGATTAGAAACCTGCCCTTGTTGATGTCGCCCTCCTGTCCAGAATATTCAAGGGGAAAGTGGCTTTGGTCAAATGCGCCAGCGGTAGCGGGATTCGTAGAAGTCATCGAGCGAAGGCGTTGTAGGGGTAATGACAGACTAGAACTTGTTTCTCTTGGAGATTATAAGGGGAACCACAAAAAAATCGGATGGAGCGAGGAATGAATAACTTCCATCTTGGACGACGCTTGATGGGCCGACAGATGCCCAGTATTTCTGTCGACATGGTAGCCGTGCACTACAACAAAAACACGCGACGAATTACTAAGGCCTTGTGGGGGACTCGGGACCACGAATTGTGAGGCGGTGCGTGTGCATGTATGATCCAGGGGGTAAATACAATAACGTTGGCGTCCGCAAGTGGCGAAAGCAACCCGAAGAAACAATCTGCCAATCAAGAGCCCCGTTGATATCTGATGGCGTGACGTGCGTCGCAGGTTCTGACTCACTACCTGGTTAGGGACCCAGTCACCCACTGGGAATCTCCCTCACGGCAGCACACAAGTGGACATGGCGACAGCTCGCCTCTCAATGCAGTTCTCACACAGCAAACAACCCAAGCGGCCATTCGTACACAGTACCGTTGAACGTTGAACAACGTATCCTTGTATCCCATTCTGTTCGTCCTCACCGCCATGCGGCGCTTCAAAGCCTCTTCATAGAACGGCTACATTTATGGAGGACATCGGCATGCGGGTGGGGAACGCGATATGACTTATATAGTTGCTATGGATACATGAGTGTGGTTACAACAGATGGTGGAGGATATGAATGACATTATGGTGCGAATCCTTGAGTGACCGATGCTACGCAGGTATCAGTATCACATTGCCCGAAATAAATCAATACTAACCCCCACTGGTTCGATCACCACGATTTTGTGTTATACCACTAACGTTAGAAGAATTGGTTGTGAGTACGGAGTGCTGGATGAAATTGAGGACAGTGATGTTTTTTGGACTGCTTGGGTGGGACTGCTGTAGATCGCTGGATGCAACGGATGTTCGGTTGGCTTCGTTGACGCTAGTACCACATGCATCTTGGCTGAGCAGAGTCATTGCCTGTTCACCTATTTGGACCCGTATCAGTCGTTATCACGCTCGTCTATTCCATGTCACTCGCCATCGCGGAGTTGTGAAACAATAAAGTCGTCTTGGAATGGGTTTGCAGTAGCCATCATCCTCTTCGCATCATCGATTGTTCGTTTGGCATCATCGTTGAATCCGTTGGGCAGATCAACGTAGATCCCGCCGATCACAGCATCTGACGATACTGCGCCTAGACATGGCCAGGCATGAATATCAAAACTGTGAAACAGATAACCTTGCAACTTACCATTTGACATTCGCATTTGTGTGCTTGGAACCACTCGCATAAGCTCATCCTCCCTGTGTATCTTTTCAGAGGTACGCTAAACAAGGGTGCCTTCAGTAAACACTGCAAACCAGGAGTTCAGTAAATCCAACCTTGGTCTGAAGGTACAGAGCTTTTGATGCTACATGAAACAATCGAGCCGCTCTGTAATTTAGAAATGCTTTCCATGGATTGAGAGTTTTGCGATTATCTTGTAACTTCGCCTTTTGCACCCTCAGGCTACTGACACATGAGCAGACATGGTGGACCGTGAATGAGCACTGACTCTTCAACTTTGAGCCTCGTGTTAAAAATGAAATCGTCGTTCCTGTTCAAGAGCTCCATTCCTAGTTCCTTAATCGTGTCCATCTCGTCTAGTGTGGCTTTGATGAGAAGGGTGCCCTTGCTGAGATTGTCGCCGTCTTCATAATATGCAAGAGGAAAAATCGTTCTGTCAAACGCGGCAGCGGTGCCAAGGTCGAATGGGATGATTGCAGTAGCAGGGTCTGTAGAACCCATGGCGTGAAGGAGCTTTGATGGTGGGGTAGCAGGCCAGAATGAGTTTCACTTGGGATTATAATGGGAACGGTGACGTTGGGAAAATAATAATTTGGATCCAACTAGGAATGGACAACTTCCATCCTGGAGTGGCAATTCCTGATGGGTATTTTTCGAGCATTGAGGTTACGCGATTCCAGGGGGTCTGTGAAACAGATGGATAGGGAAACCGTTACTACAAAATAATCGATCCAAATCTAGGACCCGTCTAAGAATGAGTGAAGAGTGGGAACGGAGCAGAACTTCAAGGGATGGATTTAAGGCTCGAAGTAGCCTCCGCTGACGTCCCAACTTGTCTGCTGACAGGGCTGGGATGTCAGCGTTGCCAGTAAAAGGCGGATGGGACTTTCAGGTCTGCGATAACATTTACATCTCCACAGTATGTTTCGTTGTAGATACTTACGCCCAGCTACATCCAGCGCATTCTCCGATTAAACCCCCGCGACGTACGACCATGTGGATTGCTGTGGGTACGTATTTGTCAATGCTTTACCATGGTGTTTACATGCTTTCTGTTCGTTTCAGTGACGCTCTGGTGGACACTACTGTTCGCGCATCCCAGTGATATCAGCGATGTCGCGGACAGTCGACGTGGATGCCCAAATTTCTCAGCAAATGGTAGGAATGTGGGGAACGACCGACCACGTCTTGCCTGAAGAACTCGACCCCAGGGAGGCGTGGTGGCGTGATCGCTACGAGCAGCTGAGCAATCACGGATATTTGCTACGTCCCCGCTATTCCCCCCAGTGGACCCCATCTTGGAAAACATCAAACCGGCAGTGGCAAGACAGTGAAGATGGCAAGAGATTAGAGGTATGTTTTATTTTATTCATACGCGCGGCACCTCACTACATGTCATCCTAGTTTGGCCAAGTTATTGATGCAACTCGAACGTCGGATAGGAAAGTGGTCACTTTAAAGCGGATAACACGAAGCAACCATCCATACGAAGCAGATATCGCCTTGTATTTTTCTTCGCAAACACTCGCCTCACAGCCTGCGAACCATTGCGTTCCTGTATATGAGATCTTCACATTGGATGGTGAAGACGATGTGATGATCATGGTTATGCCTCTACTTCGACCTTACGATGATCCTAGTTTCGATACTGTCGGAGAAGCAATGGAGTGCTTCCGCCAGCTGTTCGAGGTAATATTGAATTTATGGTTGTTGATGATGACTTTGTCCTGAAACTCTTTTAGGGTCTTCAGTTCATGCATAAGCACCGTGTTGCTCATCGGTGAGTCAAGTAGCTATTACCTTGTCCTTCCACCGACTTTTGGACAGGGATTGCATGAATAGAAATCTCATGCTGGATCCTGTGCATCTCTATCCAGAGTCGTTTCACCCCGTGGCCACCAATCTAAACAAGGAGTGCAGCAGTGATGCGAAGCACTTCACGCGTACTCAACGACCTCCGAAATATTATTTCATCGATTTTGGGATTTCTCGGCGTTACGGCCCTTCAGATACCAATCCTAAGGAAAGACCAATTTGGGGTGGTGACAAAGAGGTTCCCGAGTTTCAAAATTCCAACGAGCCTCGCGATCCGTTTGCGACTGACGTTTTTTATATCGGTAACGCTATTAAGATGGACTTTATCGAGGTGAGTTACTTGCTTTATCACGTGGCAGTCGAAGTCGCCGATGGCTGATCCGAAACCCACAGGAAAAACGAGGGTTTGAGTTCATGAAACCCTTGATTGCGAGTATGATCCAGACGGACCCAGACAAGCGCCCCAAAATGGATGAGGTAGTCGCCCGATTCGATGAAATTCGGAGCGGACTCAACCAGCGCAAGTTACGTTCACGTGTTGTGGATGTCGACGAGGACCTATTCGAACGGGTTGTTCGTACCACTTCCCACTGGTATCGTCGATTTGGGTTTGTTGCTAGAGGGATTCCGGCTATACCTATTCCACCGTCCTAGGCGGTATTTGTCTATTATTCGTGGTATACTGTGTCTCGTAGAACATGTTGCGTTGTCCGTCCTCTTACTGAAAGACGACTGGGAGGTGATAGGTTGACAGCGCGAGTCAAATAACACTTCTACAGCATCCAGTCTAGGTAGTATGTACCCGGTCAGTTGACCCTCGGTGTACCTAGGAAAGGTGCTTAACATGACTCAAGGGACAGGTTGCCAATATATGAGTAAGGTCGCCTGGAATCTTACTGAACCCCCTTTGTGCTTTGACACTAAAATAAACCGATCTTTATGCAAGGCTGAGGGTTTTGCTAAGATCACGCTTCCCAGGCTGTTCAAAACACTGCTTGGCGCAACGTTCGGTTGTTGAACAGAGTCCAACTATGTGATTTCAAGCCAGATGATAATACACTTCAAAAGGACTAAAGCTCAAGTATCGTTTGAAGGTATGATGGTATGAGATACAGCTAAACTCGGTATGTCAATGACATGACGTGGCGAGATAGGGATCAAACTGACAACCGCTGTTCTGAGACCCGCCAAGTTGGACTGTTGTTCCCTGCACATTTGAGTGTGGAGATAAAATAAAAATACAACCAGTAAAATATTGATTCTGGATGGTCGTTCGTAATGTCGGCTAAGGAGGCGAGCTGGCATCCTCAGGTGACTCCTCTGTGTGGCTACTAATGAGGGACAACGACTCGGCGGCCGAATAGTAATCGTCGTTCGTGATGTCGGTGAAGGAAGTGAGCTGGCATCCTCAGGTGTCTCTGTATCGCTACTAATGAGGGACAACAGTGACTCGGCGACCGAAACACAATCGTCGCTGAGAAAGCTGGATGTGTCCGAACGCCATAGAGACTAAGCTACCGCCGTGATACGTTTCTCGTCACTCTCACCAGATATCGTCTCATCACCTTCGAACGCTGCGGAGGAATAGACCATTGCGTTCATTGCGTCTAATATCTGTGCACTATCGTCAAGAGGATGCTCAAGTATGATTGCTAAGCCGCCTAGTCCTGTACCAGGAGGTGCATCGCCTGGCAAACGGAGGATATTTGAGACTGCGCAAGCATTGAGATACGGTAGACATACCGTCCACTGGTTGTATGTCTTCTGCCGCGAACGATAACAAGTTTCTCCCCACCTCTTCAGAATGACTCTGCGGGGAGTAAAAGATGCTTTATTGCGAGGGTAATCTCTATAGCAGGCATGGTCACCTTCGTTGCATGGTAGAGTTCTTTGCTCGCAGTAAAGAGCGATAGGGCAGCACGATAGTTCGCAAGTTTTTTGAGGGGATGCTTGGTATTACGACGCTGTTTAAGCTCCGACTTCTGCAACGTTAGTTAACAGGACGAAGCATGGATATGATCAGTAAGCCGCCGAGCGACTTTTCATATTCTACCCCCTCTTATGTACATCAGACAAGTTGTTGCCATTGCTGAGGATTAACACCGATATCGCGACCGATACGGCGTATCTTGAGCATCTCCTG
This sequence comes from Boletus aff. mottiae, assembly GCA_038093895.1. Taxonomy (NCBI): domain Eukaryota; kingdom Fungi; phylum Basidiomycota; class Agaricomycetes; order Boletales; family Boletaceae; genus Boletus; species Boletus aff. mottiae. The sequence continues at coordinate 13,136 of JBBPTD010001000.1, forward strand.
CAGAGTCGCACTTAGATAGTAATCACCGCGGCCAAGGCTGTCTTCGCTTCGATACGACGACAATGGAAAGATCGTTCGATCAAAGTTGGAAGCATCCCCAAGAGGGATAGGGATGATGATAGTGGGGTAAGGTGAAGGGTTCATAGCCACGAGCTGGGTGTGGGGACGGGAATGGGGAGCGTTAGGTCGTAGAAATCAATTCCGTCAGATTTATATGCTGGCACTTGGCCAAGCAGGTAAATTGAAGCAATCCTAACCACGAACAGCTTTTATTAGTACAAAAGGACGATAGGCTTCGTGAGTCAGCCAAAAATTGGTTGAGACCGCGAGAATGAACCCTGTTAAGCATTGACTCCAAGTCAGTCTGAACCGAATCTGTAAACGTGTGTGCAGAGACACAACTTGGAAGTAACTGCCCGTAACTCAATTGGAGGTTTCCATCCCCGCGAGGTCGGCGATAAGAAAGTGGGCGCGTGTTTACCCATGTTTATCCACGAAAAGCTTAGGCCGTCCATGACGAGCACAAAACGGACACTAGCACGCGAGGAAACAGAAAGGCAGGAAGCACAACTTATCCAGAAGGGGCTTGCTGTCTTCGGAACGACCCAGCGACTTCCTCCTGAAACGCGGGACGACAGAGATAGATATGGTGGTCCAACCACTTTGAGTGGTTGAAGGATCGAGGTTACCTTTTACGCGCACGTTATGCTCCTGATTGGGTTCCATCCTGGAAGACCTCTCGCAAAGTATGGTTCGAGCATGAAGACTCGCGGAACCTGGAGGTATATTCGATTTTTGTCGTTCTGTCGCTATTTCTCACATCTCCTACCAAGGTAGGACACATCATAGGTTGACATTGGACTGTATTTTTCGTCAGAGAGCCTTGCTTCTCACCTAGAGAATCATTGCATCCCTTTCTACGAGATCCTTTCACTTGACGACAACGACAGGT
>JBBPTD010001001.1:0-14080 GCA_038093895.1 Boletus aff. mottiae
GATGATTGACCCATATGTAGATGCGCTAGTTTTGGCTTTATAGACGTGACAGTGGCGATGTGTTCAGTACCTGAGTGGCGACAAGGCTAGCGCTGATCGTTGAGAGAGGTGAATGCCGGCATGAGTGTCATGAATCGGCCGACGCAGGTTATGTGGGTGTGGAGGCTGGATTCCCTGCAGGGTCGACGCTGGCACTGCCAGTGGGACGTCAATTATCGTGCTGTTCTCATGATTGCGTGGCCCGTGCAATAAACAATGGGCGAATGAACAATGCCCATCGTCTCAACGGCGGCCAATCATCATGCCGTGATTTGGATTGGATTGGATTTTGATTCATTTTATTGCCAAGCACAAGCACAGGTCCGGCCAAACCGACCGAGCACTGTCGGGAGGAGTGCCTGATTCAAGGGGCTGGGCCATTTGAGGGGCATCCTGACATGTCTGCATGCGTAGCACTGGCAGCAAGTTTTGCTCCATTTATGGAAATGAAATGCAACACACCCTCGACTCGGACGCTGTGCTGCAGTGCGGTGTACATACTGTAAGTTTGCATTGTGTGCTGTAATATGTGAGTAGGGTGTTTGATTTGACGGCCCTGCGATCCCTGCTTGGCAGCCAGCCTGAGTGATTCGAATTTCAGTGCGAGAACGAGAACGCATGTTGGGCTAGGCTCTGAGTCTGAAGATGTGAATATGAACCGCCACTGATTCGTGATGTTGAATGTTCACCTGGTGACGTGCTTCAACGCACTTCTCAGACTCAGTACGTAGGTCTAGACGGGTCACGGCTGGACGAGTGAATGCATGGCGTGCGTACCGTCCCACTGAGTACGTGTTCATCTGAAAATCAAAATGAAATACATAATCAAGCGCCTTGACTCAATACTCACAGAGCGTCCACGTCCAAGGACCGTCCCAGTAACTCCCACTGAATCCCGACGTCCACGGATCAACTCATCCAGGGCCAGCATTCGGCATCCACCATGACGTCCACGGAAACGTGTCCGACACGGTAAGAGGGGCCCAGGGGGGCCAACACGCTCAGAATCAGAACAAGGATACATACTCGGACGGGAGGGTTGACGTGATACGGTACCTCATTTTTGCCCGACATCACCGATTTGGCCGCACGTCCCAAGGTCTGGACCGAGCAGGTGACCAAATGATATGAAGACCTTTCAATCTAAACCACCGTTCAATGTCCACCGTGTCATTGCTACTGACTCACCTGGGCTAGCACGACGGTGGCACCGCTTGCCAAGGGCATCACTACATAGAGTGCCATTGGTGCACCAGTACTGTTCCAAGCATCTTTGTTTGTGAATCAACGATGTCGATGATAATCAGAGAGGGCAACACTGGCATGCTCAGAATAGGAATCACGGGATGAGGTACGGCCCGGGCAGGATTGTATTCAGTCTTGTATGCCCGCGGTATACACGTACGTACTTTTTTTTTTTTTTTATAGCGTGTCGACGCGCGCGGTCTAGGCTCTTCAACTTTTTTTTTTCGATGACATCCTGGGATATTCCTCCGGTACGGAGCCAAGGCGGCGCGCAATGGTCATAGTCGGCACGATATGCAAATATCATTATCCAGCGCTATCATCGTCTTGTCCATATTCATACGGATTCTATGTGGTTTCTCGTTCTATATCTCATGTCTATTAAACACGACGATACTGATATGAAACACTGCGAGGCGATGATGATGATGATGATAATGTCCAATTCTCGACAGGATAGGATGGATGGGTAACTTACGGCCAGCATTGCCCGGGTCCCAAATACAAACGAGATGGCAATGCCATCCCTGCACCTTGCGTATTTCCCGACTCGACCCAATCATTCGAATTCCAAATCGATTGTCAAGCGCTTCAGCCCATCAAGTACTGTCACTGTGGTCCGTCACCGTTCTTATCGTCGCACCGTATCACTATTCGTTTTAACCATTCTCATCGTGCATCGTGTTGTCATGAGCTCTATTGTGATTGGACCGCTCTCTTCCGCCATCAATATCATCCATCACAATCCTTTATCCCTATTCAAATAAGAATACAGACATGATGCGTGACACGCAAGAATGGTGATGTCAATGATACATGTCCACTCTTGGAAAAAGTGGATGCCATGACGCGGAAGTACAAGCCAGTACTCTGGAGCTGGAGTGCCCAGTGGGGGGAGGAAAAGGGGGCCAAGTAACGTGTTGTACCATTTACGCCTTGATCCCTCCCACGTTCAAATTCGATCTGCACTGCTCATGGTGGACGAATTGGCTATTGGCTACCTTTGTACAGACGTTCCAGTCGTCTCCAGACCTCGGGCGACCCCAGCATGCATGCACAACGGATGCGTGACTTTTGCGTGCCGTCGTCCGCACGACACAACCCAGCACTTGCTATACTCGTCCCCTTCCTCCCGCAGAGAGATACACGCGTGTATAGAACGAACGAGAACGGGTTATCTCGGGAACCATGTGGGGCGTGGCACGTGCCCATCGTCGCCGTTTCCCAGCATCATCAGCCCAGCCACACACGCCGCGACTTGTCGTCGGTTTCCCTGTCGCTCTCCAACGCCAGTCGAGTCGACATCGTGGGCGTCTTCCTCGGAGACGTGCTTGGTGTATCGTCGACATCGATCCGCCTTAAAGCCGATCTTTGATATTCGGCTAGACATACACATCCACCGACACTCACGAAACGAGACGATACCGGACTTGAGCTGATCGGTTGGAATGGGGTCGGCTTTGCAGTCTCGGAAGCGGTTCTGACGCACTTTAGGGAGCGAGCGAGCTTGCTCGTCGGAATGTCAGCTCAAAAGAAATGGGGGAGGAAACGACTCGGATAGCCGCTGTAGGGGGGGACTAGTATACACACATACGGATATCAAGGATTACAAACGTTCCGAGCCCACTGGCATTCTTGCGCGCTTGCTTCTTCGCTTGTGCGGATCAAACGGGGTTTGACACGAACCTTGACGTTTTCCGTTTTTTTCTTTTTATCTCTTGTGCGCGTGTTATCATATAACACTCCGTCGTGACCGACGCACTAGCGTCGGTGCCGTGTGACGTGTGGGTGCTTGAGGGACGTCTCTGCTGGGACGAACCCACTTGCACGCCGAATCTCGCGTCCGAGGGGTTCGGCTACTTGAAGGACCCGACCAGTGCCTCGCCACCATTGGAGCTGTCGCGGGACGATCTTGTACCTGGGGAACGACTGAGAGGGATGATCTTTACATAGGTTTCTCGTATCGTCCTGCCAAATGTGATAGTTGATGGTAAAGTTTCCGACAGGTTGGCGGAGGCACACGATAAGTTGGAATCGGGAAAGTGAATGACCAGGGGATAATGCGCCCATGCGTATGTTCACCTCACGTGCGAAGTATTTCCGTGTTGTGGGACTTGGATGTGGATTTGGGAGTGAAAATGACACGGCAGCCGTTTCCCGTATGCATGAAACGTTTGTCCAGAAATGTTGGTGGCGAACGTGGAATTTGGAATTCGAATATGCGCACCGGAGACAGAGCAAGTCCGACAGACAACACTGTGTACAAAGTGCGAGATTCTACCGGAACACAGCGTTCACGTCCCCGCAATGGCCGCACATGCTGGCCAGGCACATAGCGGGGCAAACTGGTTGTGATACCCACGCCGATGGGCCATCATGATCGTTCGAATGGAGTCACGGGACGAATAGTGATATTTTCGTTCCGCAGCAAGATGCCAAGACAAAGTTGCTGGCAGTGCGAGCAAGGCTCTAGGCTCTTGTTCGACTGTGAATAGCCCATTGGGTACATATGCATATGTGAGGCGTTCAGGGTTGTGAGCGTGGTCGGCCTTGCTACGATAAGAGTCCAGACGTGAATGTACACATACGTGTGACCAGGGTGCTGCGGATAGTTGAATGAATGGTGGCGATCCAGGGCATTGGGTCCGAGTAAATGGGTAGTTCTCCGAGCGGAAGTGACCGTGCGGCATTGAGCATCAAGGTATGAGGGATCGATCACAGCATCGAGGGAATAGGTGACGCCAATCATTTGCCTTTTGCAAGGGGCTAGGCGTACCTGGATGTTGTACATTAGTGATGGAACATGCAGTGAGAGTGATCATTATTCCTGTTTGAACGTAAGTTGTCAATTGACGAGTCTGGCGCTCCGTGCAGACGAAATGGGCGGTCTGAAACAAGCAGTGACAGGGGTTGTGATGGTCGTCATTTGCCGATCGCATTGTTCCCAGTGTCCGTTGGTCACGGAGCGATGTGAGACGGGTTTCGGGTTATGGGCGCGACTTCGCGGGTCTGACATGAGATGACAATGAACAGCGAGGATGTGGACCACGTCAGCACGATGACGCAATGGACGCATGGTCATGTGCATGCCGAGGCTGTCCCGAACTTGTCGCGCGTGTGAGGTCGCCGTGGGGGTCGTTTGGGGGGGTCTTGGGTGTGATAAGCGTGGCAGGTGTCATCACGGCATCGTTGCGGCGTGACATGGTACCGGTGCCGTAGCTCGGCGGGGCTGTTCCTGAACCAGAACGCCGGTACGAATTCCAAGTCCGACGAGTGCGGTGCCTTAATTGAGCGAGTCGCCAAACCTTTTTTTTTTTTTTTTTCCAAGGCGATTTCAGGCACCCTTTTAGAAGTGGACGTTCCTCTTTACTTCGCTCGCCCTCATGGACGACGACTCAAAACCGTCCCTCGACGCAAACAACGTCGATTCCACTCAGACCCCAAATATCGACCCGTCCGATAAAAACTCACCCTCCTCCTCTGACATGGCAACCCTCGTCGCACCAAACATCCCCGCCGTCCTCCCCGCCTCCCCGCCCTCCGCCGCCGGCGTCGCTAAACGTTACCGCCCTGCACCAGCAAAGACCTTCCAATGCAGAGGCTTTGGCGAATGTCGCATGGTCTTCAGCAGAAGCGAACACCTCGCCAGGCACATTAGGTAGGTCCCAGGCACTTATCCCCGTCCCTCCCTGTTCGATCTCTTTTATCTCCGTTCAGGAAACACACCGGCGAGCGTCCCTTTACTTGCCACTGCTCAAAGCAGTTCTCTCGTCTCGACAATCTGCGCCAGCATGCACAGACCGTCCACGCAGATAAGCAGGAGCAGAACGAGAGGATGATGCGCGAGCTCACCTCCCTCCACGCCTCCATGGCCGCAGCCAACAAGGCCGGCCAGCCAAGGGGAAAAAGAGGCCAGGTTGCGATCAGCGTCGCAGCAGCCCCTCCACCCACCAATTCCGACCAGGACGCTCCCATGCGCCACCTCGATCACGTCAAAGAGGAGGACATCAATCCTCCCTCCGTTCCGATGCATCAGCGTCCAGGGACGAGCACTGGTTACGAAGCCGACGCAGTCATGTATGCCGATAGCTGGAACACCGATGTCGACCGTGGCGATCCGCGGCCTCCCAACAATCATTCCTTTCGTGACTCCAGCCAGTCCTTTCGTGTCCCCCCAGCATCAAATTCATCCTCAATCTACGGGCAGCAGCAATCGCAGTCCTTTCTCGCCTTCTCCAACACACTCAACTTCGGCTTCGCCACACGGGATGGTCGCCCCGGATCTAGCGCCTCCCGTCCACCCACTGCAGGTGGTCCAGACTCACATCCTCGAACACTCCCGCCCCTCGCAGCAGTCGTCTCCGCAACAATCCCCCCTCCATCATCCCAGCAGTTCCCCATCCCACCACAATCCACACAGCACATACTTCCCCTACCCGGCCCAGCTGCGTTTAGACGACCTGCAACAGCCAATCGCCCAGGCACGGCCCCCGCATCATACTTCGCCTCAAAGCCTGCCTACAATGGAGGGCCTGGATTGGTCCATCAACCAGAACTATCCCTTCCAGTCTTTGGACGTAGCAGCGAACTGGCAGCAGCAGCAGCAACAGCAGCAGCTTACCAACACATCCCATTCGAGGCAGATCCACCATCCCCAACAACAGCTTCTTACGACTCGCCGTTTTCCTTCCACCCACCGGCTCTCTCCGAATCAGCAGCCTATGGCGGGTCCATCGAACCATCTCCAGGCAACTCTCGCAAACGACCTTTCCCGGGAATCGACGGACCCCAGGATGAGGGCCCACGTCGAGAACCAATCACCGGCGTACCCGGAGCTAGCGAATACGAATACGGCTCAGAGTCACGCCCTCAATCTCGACGCCTCTCCGTCCTGGAACTCTGCAATGACGCAGATGCAGATGGCGGAGTACGATCATTTCTACCAGCCACAGCAGGATCAGCTTCACGACCAACTACCTCCTCTGGACTCTGCTCATCAGCATCTGCCCTCGCACTCATCGATCGGACTCCAATCACACTACTCCCAGGAGCTCAGCAGACAACAGCTCCAGCAGTTGCGTCAGCAACATCTCCGACTGGAACAGGCCCGACGCCATTCGCTGGCGGGCGAGTATCTCCAGCAGCATTACGGCGGGACACTCCATCCCCATCCACAACAACAGCACTCGCAGCAGCACAGCTTTTTCAACGAGGAACCTTCTCGGCTTCACCTTTATCAGACGCATCGCGGAGCCCACGATCCCAGCCAAGTACCGCTGCCTTCGTCGCCGTTGCTCGATCCGTTGGCATACACCCAAGCTCGTCATCTTCATCCTCAAATGCAGCGTCATCACCCACATTACATCGTCGAGGAGAACCACAACATGAAGTACGATCCCCCGTCACTGCAGCGTACTCCACCGCTGCGGTTGGAATGAAAGTCTAACGACCAAAAAAAAAACGTTTTGCTTTAATTCGTATATCCAAATCCCTGGTAATATGGTCGTGAACAGTGGTCTCCTCTCTATGTTGTGTCTGTCTGCTTTTTTTTTTTTGCTCTTGTTTGACCAGTACGACGTTGTTTTCACGTGCAAGTACATATCTCCGTATTCTTTTCTTTGTCTGCGTATACCTGTCAACTAATTCGTGTTTACCCGACATATTGTGCATATTCATATTGACGATGACCCTCGAGCGGAATGCCTTTGTTTCTTTCGATGTAACTTGACGACGATAGGATCAGTGTCTGACTATTTCCTCCACAATCTTGTCGAGAAAGCGTATGTATATTCGACTCGTCGAATCGAATCTTTTTTCAACGCAATGGTCATGGGATCGGTCGTTGTCCTCCCTGGAGACACCACAAGCGGGCCGGTTGTCCCGCGTACGCGTTGATGAACGATTCTTTTTCCCATGCGTGGGGTGGATTGATCTGATTATCCGGTGGCTGGCGCGTGAGAGTGGAGTGTGTGGGTTGGAATCGATAAAGCGGGATAAGTTTGTCATTCAATTGTCTGCCGGTTGACGCGTTGACGTTTTTTAATATTTCAATCTCGTTGTCGTCGTCGTCGTCGTCGTCGTCGTCGTTAGGCGTCGTGTTGGGTTCTCAAAGATCTCAAGACTCGACGTCAGGTGATGGCGGTGTGGTTGGACGTGAACGTGAACGTGATGTTGGTGTGTTGACGTGCTGTCAGCCTGTCGGACTCGGATGTGAACGTGAATATAAAGCGCGTGTGGATATAGAATTAAATAACAGTGGGTGAGGTCGGAACCAAGGGAACTCGGAGTAGGGTGTGACGCCGGTGCGTACCGTCGGTCGGTGTCCTATTTATGATGTGTGACATAGCCTCGTCATAGTACGTGCGAGCATCTGTATCCCCGATCGATGTCTAGTAACAGGCATGTGCAACGATACACCGTCGTCCCCACGCCCTGGTAGATCGACGTTTTCGATCATGTATACTTGGGGGGGGGGTGTTGACGTTGACTTTGTGTGCCATACTTGAATGATGGATCGATCGTTTTCAGGGGTTCAAGGTTTTGAACGAGGAACAGGGCCCGACGCGTTTTGAATTAGAAGGTCGTGTCGTCATTCATCCTCGTCTGTGTGTCACGCGGTGTCATTCGGTGTAGGGTCGTCGTGGTGTCTGTTGTCTCTGCGTCGGTGCCAGTGGGGGTGCCAGTGGTGTGGTGTGGAGGTATCTGATAGATGATGTATCTGGATGATCCATCGTCGGGGATGAACCGTTTCAACTAGGAACAGGGCCCGGTGTCAATGCGACTTGAACCGGATGTCATCCAAGGGGTCACTCTTTTAATAATAAATCATTGTCATTCATATGAACCATGTTGGGTCGTGGTCAAGGTTCACTTTGGCTTGGGTGGAAGTATCTTGTGAATCGTGTCGGCGTGGCGAATGGGAAGAGCGCTCTACGCACGTGGTTGAGGGTCCCGTCCGGGTGGGTTACAAGGCCAAAGGGAGCGAGTGAAACTCCCATGGAGATATCAACGGACCATACGCTGCAACGTGATGCGCTTCTGTAGAGTTCGTCGGGCGAATCTCACCTCGGAGGGGCAACGCGTCTTCTTCGTCCTCGCCCTCGTCTTCGTGGCCCTCCGCAGCCCCTGAACCTGGCACCGAGATTCGCGTCCGATCATGGATCGTAAATAAAGTAGAACGGTTGACGTTTTCCATCTGTGGAGGTGGACCAGGAACAGGCCCGACTCACTCAGGACACCGGTGCAGAACCAGGATCACGGAACAGGGAGAGTTTCCATTTCGAGTCAAGTCTGACATGTTCCCGAAATGGAATTGGGTGGACAAACAGATGTAAAGCGTGTAGCCTATCGAGTGACCCGCATCTAAAAAATCAGATCATGTTGCGCACCATGTGAGTGGGTTCCCATTCTTGAGGTTGTATATCGACGATGTGATGGATAGAAAACCACGGAATGCGAGGTCTAAGCGAGCCCTGGAAGCAAGAGAACCCAAGGAAGTCGAGGATGCGCGTACGGCAATATTCGTGCGCGGGACGCACGCGGGCGAGGTCGTGCAAAACACCATGAAAGAATTGGTGTGTTCACCGCGTTCCTTTCTGTTCCTCTTTGGCATGCTCATGGACCGGTTAGATGGCACTCAAAAAACCCAACGCAATCTCGTTTTCGAAAAAGAATGACGTTCGGCCGTTCGAGGATGCGTCTTCACTCGAGTTTTGGGCGCAGAAAAACGATGCGTCGATATTTGTGGTCGGGCAGTCGACCAAGAAACGGCCGAATGGGCTCGTGATGGTGCGAACGTTTGATTCGCGGGTGCTGGACATGTGTGAATTTGGGGTGGATAGCTTTGTGAGCATGGCTGCGTTCAAGGTGTGTTGTTGGCTCGGCGATGCTTAGTGTTCTGATCACACTTTAAAAATATACTTCAAGACGCCGAAATCGACGCCGGGACATAAACCGATGATGCATTTCGCTTCTGAACTATTCGATTCGCATCCTCGCTATATACAGCTCAAGTCACTGCTGCTGGACATGTTCAACGGTGAAGTGGTCGAGTCGGTCTACCTTTCTGGACTGGAACATGTGATCAGCGTGACCGTGGGACCTTCACTGCCAAATCAGACGACCACAGTCGGGGGAGCAGGACTGGATGATCCGAAGCAACTCCCCAAGGTCCACGTGCGGACGTACACCATCAAGCTCGTGTCATCGGGAACGCGCGTGCCACGCGTGGAGCTGGCGGAAGTGGGACCTCGTCTCGATCTTTCATTACGGCGATGGCAAGAAGCAGATCCGGAAATGTGGAAGGCAGCGATGAGGCGCCCCAAGATGAAGAAGCAGGACGTAGAAAAAGGGTTGGGGAAGCGGAAGAAGAACATCGAGGTCGACGAGATGGGTGATATGCGCGGACGGGTGCATGTGGGCAAGCAGGATTTAGGCAAGCTGCAGACGAGAAAGATGAAGGGGTTGAAATCGCGCGGAGGTGATTCTGACGATGATGTGCATGGCGGTGAGGATGAGGATGAGGACGAGGACGAGGACGAGGATGGGCCACGTCGAAAACGTTTGAGGCGTTGAGTCTTGTGATGGCGGACCGCATGGACAGTGATTACATAATCAAAATCCTCCATGTTGATCCCATGAAAATTCTTCGTGCGAGAGTCGCACTGTCGAGCTCTCCACAAAAACTATCAAAGGTCGTCCCCGTCGTCCAGCTCGTCCCGCTTCGACGAACGAATACTCGACCATGACTACACGCTTGCCCTCTAGTGTGTACACAATTTTCCTATTCAGTCTTCGTTCACCGAACCCACATCACAGTTGCTACCGCTCTGCCAAGTGCTACATCTCTGTAAGTGTCAAGTTTGTCAACAAGTCTCGAATTCAGTCCCCGGGGTTTCCAGGTCACCAACGTCCATCTCAGTGGGCCAGTCTACCTCTGCTACCCCTACCTCACCCGCGACGAGCACGAATGGCCTGACGTCTAACCCGGTGACCTCCTCTCCCACGACTTCTTCTTCTTCTTCAACGACGTTGGCGCAGTCGTCAATCTCCACGGGATCGATTAGCACTTCTTCATTGACCACCCCCCAGGTCGACTCATCTTCAAGCCCGATCGCGGCCGGCCCCTCCACCTCATTCATCATCACCACCCCGACAGCTACATCCCCGACTCGCTCGACGCCCTCCAACTCGTAAGTATCACATCGTTTCTTGACATAGGCACAGCCCGCCCTCTCTCCTGTTGTTTCATCTTGACGCTGCCATCTCAACTCAACTCGCTTGTGCCCTAGGTTCTTTACCAACAAGGGCGCGGTCGCGGGTGTCTTCTCCGCCGTTGGCTTGATCGTCGTCGTGCTCGCCATCGTGCTCATAATCAATTGCGTTCGACGGCGTCGTGCCCAGAAATTCGACAGAGACGTTGCCGAAGCAGCCGCAGAAGCAGCCGCCTCGCCCCGTTCACCCTTTGACGATTATAATGGCAGCGGCGGCGGCGGGGGTGGCGGTTATGGCTATTCGGATAATAGCCATGGCACGTACCAATTGCCTCCCCTCTCACCTCAACATGGTGCTTACGGCATGAGCGAGATGTCGCAGTATGATCCGTACGCCGCCGGTGCGACTTCTCTTGCGGTATCTGCCGTCGGTCGTTCGACTCGGGGTAGGAAAGACAGCGAGCCTGGTACCCCGGGCATTGCAGGCGTCGGTGCTGGAACGCTTGCACGCGAGCCGAGCAAGCGTGCTCCGTATCACGCTTTTGCTGGACCCGGCCCACAACTGCACGAACTCCAACGGGGCAACGGAACGTTCCGGAGCGGACGCGGAAACCAAGATATCCTTGAAGCTGCCGGTCTCGCAGGCACCGGTGCAGTTGCAGCGAATTTGACGAGCAACAACCTCGGAAACAACGCCAGTGGCACCTACGTTACCCGTAAACCCTCGGAAGCCACGCAGCATACCTTGAGTGGACGATCCAATTTTGGATCGATGAGCAGCGGTGATCATCACCCGGTGACGCTGCATCCTGGATACCCTGTCGACTCGTACTACCCCCAACGTAGTGATACGCTGTCTCCGGATCCGTTTGCTGTATACCCGCCTGTCTTGTCTGCGCCGTCGAACTCACTTCCGAACCCCTATGATGTATCAGCGCCTTTACCCTCGCCTCCTGAACATCAGACAGATCTTGAGGATCCTGTCGATCCAGGCTCGCCGACTGCATTGCGTTCTGACGAGCAGCGGATGAGCTACCAGGACAATGGCGATTATACTCAGGGAAACCGTGTTTTGAGGGTGCGTCCGATGCCTGTTACCAGGCTTTTTTACTTATGTTTGCTAGGTCGCCAACGAGTGAAAACCCGTCAAACATGTGGACGATGGACATGATTCATGATCGAATTCAATACGTGCTCGTTTTTGACTCTTTTAATTCCCCAACGCTCCTTTCTATTGTTTCATATTCCCACTCGAGTCGCACATGCGCGCGCGTTGATACCCCATCTCGTTCCGTATGTGTAATCCTGGTCGTTCGTTTGGTGTTTAACTACTTAGTACCTAGTCACATCGTGTGTCAATGCCCACGCTTTTGGATGAGGGTCGAGCGTCTCTCGTTGGCCTTACTCTTTCCTTCTTTCCTTGCTCCCCTGTTCCCTTGCGTTCCCCCCCCCGTTTTCCTTACTTCATTTCCTTATTTCTATGTGACTCTTTATTTATTACGAACGAACGAACATCCCGCGCGAGTGTAATTTTTTTTAGAAGTCTTTTCTTCCTCTTTTGCTTGCCGTTTGTTGTGATTTATATCGTGTCGTTCTGGTCCTTCCCGGGCCTATGTATCTCTGCTGACGTAGTGACGGAAATACAAGGACTTGTTTGCCAGCTTCTATGCGACGGTCTCCTGACGGGCACGCTAAAGAATGCTGTGTGTGTGTGTGTGTGTGAGTGTCATCTTTCCGTCCTTGTCCTTCGAAACAGTTCATTTATTTGTCCTGATTCGTGAATCTCTGACGCATACGGTGCACGTCGCCGTACTATCATGACATTTGGTACCACGTCTTGGAATAAAGGTTCTTTGTTCCAGGACGTGACACAGATGATGCATGAACAACTTGATCAAGAGACTTGTGTGCCAGCTTCCGTGTCATGTCTGGGAGCTGTCATATGAGAGCAACATGTCTGGTCTCGGGTCATAGCACGGATAGCAGCATGCAGAAGATGCCCCTGACCCTTCCAGGATCCTTTGGTAAAGGGATTGATACTGCCAGGTTCTGAATGGGTTGTGCGCATGGTGGACGGTTCTCCTTGCTTGCTCCCTCAAGTGCACCAGGTCTTCTTGTTTGCCTTCGGTGGGATCACTACTAATGCTTTTTCGTTGGTCTTCATCCCTCCTTCCTTGGTTGAATCTTGATTTCTTGTAGCAGTCTGGGAGTAGACAGTGGCTCCAGACCATCGCACGGACCTCTTCATATTGTCCATGTACCCACGTGTCGAGCACGAGGTCTCAGGTCAACTTGATACGTTCTATACCCACTATTCAACATAAACAAGAATATTGCTTCGAGTGCGCTCCATCTCCTGATACACTTGAATAGAAATGAATGTACCTCAAATGTACACGACACTCGTGTACGTGAGTGGTCGTCATCAAAGTACATCCAATACAGACACACCCTCTATCAGCTTGTTCAACACCGCCGGCGTGATCTCCTCCACCTGCACGGTAATCGCTCTCTCCGTAGCAACCCTCCTATATGCTGCGACGTTGCCGCTTGGTGTGAGCAACAACGCGCTAAATGGTTGACTCAGTCGAGCAAGCATACGGAGAGCGCGCGTCTACTTGTCTGTCTGTGAGAGAGACGAGGGTGGCCGAAGAGATGCGCCATCATCTCCATCTTGCAGTGGCGTGGCGGTCAATCTACCAAACGACAAACTAAAGCGAGAGGCGAGCTCCGCCGTGCGTGAACGCGGGGCCACCAAGAAGGTAGTGGAAGGGCCTGGGAGTGAAGGCAATTCGCCTATTGTAGAACATTGGTCATTTGTGCTCTCCTCGGGTAATGTCTCCAATATACTTCCCACAGGCTGTCGGTCGAGGAGAAAATCAACCCATGGGTGAACAAGGTATAAGGATTTGAATGGAGAAAGATCCTCCTCCGTCCTGATCTCCACCTTCCCAAGTGCGACTGTTTGTGCTCGGAACACTCGTTCCGACCTATTCGAAGAAACCGACAATGGCCCGAGTTTGAAAGTAATGCACGGGAGTATCATCCGTTTGCCCAAAAAAGACGGGACACGGAGCTGGTCGAGTCGGTCATATAGTGTTGTGATTGAGTTGAGGTTGAGTGATGTGTTGCGCAATCTGGCAGTGGTCTCCATTCCTGTCTCCGTGACAGTTCGCGGGATGTGGGGGGTCAGTGGCTGGCTGAACACACTGATGCGGGCTGGGAGGCAGCTATTAAAGCGTCCTGATTTCCCAGTCCATGCGAGAATCCTCGTGTCTCCCGAACTCGTGACAAGCTGCGACAACAGTCGTCCGAGTGCTTGGTCTCCCTCACCATACCTCACCGACAAGGAGAGCGAAAATATCCCAAGCAGTGAATATGCCTCATCCTCCAAGAGCGTCGTCTCTCGTCTTGATGCTAGACATAACTTCTCCCGTATATCATCTAGTCCAGGCTGGAGTGCCATCAAGGCTTGCGCCGAGATCCCCGTTGCCTCCTCCATCTCCGAGAGAATTTCGGGTGACTCCTTGTGGTTGGGAATGTCGAGATTCATGTAGAGCGTCCAGTCTTCGTTGTAGAACCGG
>JBBPTD010001002.1:0-14069 GCA_038093895.1 Boletus aff. mottiae
CTATCTCAGTTTTCCACATTCAAAGACGGGTTACCTCCAGGTTCCGTCGGCCTTCCTTTCCTCCCCATATGCTCGCAAGTACCACGCCACAAACGGAGAGCATGCCGTTGACATCACCAAGAAGGTGGCCCCACCCTCTCTGGGTTACTACAATCTGCTCACCAACGACAAAGATGGCGAGAGGCTGGATGATCGAGAAAAATGGTCGGGATAACAAAGTTTGAGCGTGTGACAAGATCTGCAACCGATAAGCCAATGTCGCTTGAGAAATTATTCTGGCTATCAAGAAGTAACAAAAATAGCAACTTCTTACATCCCTGACATCGCGGTAACGTAAGTTAGCTTCTCTCTGGAAGTGAATTGTCCGAAGAAATATGGATACATAGCTAGAGGAACTATATTATCGTTTTGCCCCGCTGGCAGAAGATGAGGCACACATATTGCCCAGCGCCTGGTCTTCTCTCGTTCGCTCGACCGGTTGTAACTTTGAGAAAGATAACATCGTTGCTTACTCGAACGGCCTTGGGAAGGATATGGAAACCCGCTATGAGTTGCAAACCATCTTTGGCCAATAATACACACTGGAAGAGGCGAACAAGCAAAATGTGCTCGACTAGCATGGAGTGGATTCCAATACACCAACGATGTCGCTCGCGATCCGCAAGTGAATCGCATTCATGAGACTGTAACCAAAACAATGCTGAACAGGCGCACCGACGGAGTCACTTCAAATGGTTATCTTACACCCGTGAAGTCTGCAAGCAACCCGATTGAAAAAAGCATCGCAATGGTGAGCACAACGAGGAGGAATGTATGTAAGTTGACGATGACTGTGAGGAGTGGAAAAGTAGAGATGAGGATGAGGAAAGTCAACAAGCTCAAGTACTGGAAAACGGCAATATGAACCAATCTTGAGGTGACCTAACCCAGGAACATTGTCGCTTGTGGTCATCGTGAATGATGGTGTAGATGATGGGTTGACCTATCTGGTATCATTGTTATGATGAATGATATGAACGTAAGTGCTAGTGGCGCCGCGTATGTGCACTGAACTATCTGGCACCGCACTAAGCGAACAGTTATGCGATCAGAGAGCAAGTGATAAGTAACTGAGCGAACCCTACCTGCACTCTGAAATTGAAACAATGCAAGAGAAAGAAAATCTGATGGGAGAGCTCAGATATCTCGATCTGGAGTATTGAAGCCAGTCATTTAACCTCGGATACGTTTCGCATCGAGGTAGAACAATAGTTGTCCCCAAGTAGGGCGGAGATTATCCTGATGCCCAGGCAATCAGGATGAGTCGCTGCGCTGTGTCAGCGAACTTTGGCCATGACACGTAGGAATATTGACGAGCCTCGGGAGCTTCAAGGGGAAGTTACCAGTCTGGTACGCTGCAAGCGACCTTGTCTCAAGCTCCAGACAACGAGGCATTTTGCCGTATGGCCCGGGCCGGGCCTGGAAGAAATCTGAACTTGGTGAGAAAAGAAAAACGCCGCTGACTTGACACGGATCTTGCCATCATCACCTGCCAGACAGTGGCTACTAAGTAGTGGCAAAGATTAGAGTGGAGTGTGCACTGAGTCATGTCAACAAATCGGACTGCTATTGGATATTGAAGTACTACTAAAGGCTCGTTTTTTTACCTTCATGGCTTTTGCACTCGAATACGTGTGAGACTCATCGGTAAAATCATGGCCTGATCCCACTGCAATGCCACAGCGTTCGGCCCGAGCCGAAAAAGTGCCGATAAAGTGAACCAAGTCCAAATAAGGCTGGGTAAGGCCGTGATGATTTTACCGATGGAGCCTGCGATTGACAAGCAGTGTTGCCAGAGGCCACTGACTTGTCACTTGAAGGCACGAATGATCGTTGGCATGTGGGTTTGATTACTTTCGCGGACGAATCCATCTTTATTTTGGAGCGCCCACACGTCCAAAGGTCCGGCAAGTGGACCAGTGTACTTCGAACCTCACTCGACCTTTGACTGTAACAGCACATGTTGAAAATACATCACAGTAATACAACAAAAAGGCTTCATGACATGACACTTTTTAACATCATGCCTTACTCGTAGATATGAATGGAATTGAATTGGAAGTATGCGTCAGTAAAAGCAGTTGGATTGTCTGCAACGAATTGGAATGAGAGGCAGACATGAAATGAACCGGGTTGACTTACTATTCACGTAGTCTGGAGGCGGAGATGACCGTGAGCTTTATTTTGGTCAGGTTGAGAGGGAGAAAGCTACATACCGACGCAATCCGAAGGACAACCAGAAGCAGAATAAACAGCCGAGTTACCAGCCCAGTCGCCGCCTCCATGGAATCTAAGTCCTCTGAATCCGCGCGAGAATGCTTAAAGGCACTCACAGAAAGTCAGGTTAATAATGATTTCGTTGGCATCAAAGTGGGTTGCCAAGTCACAGTCTGTGTTGGGGAAGTATGCAGCGGGCGTTCCCTGCAAGCAACCCTCTCAGGAATTGCATGGACAGAAGAGGAACATCGACCCACCCAGTTACTGGTGTTGATAGTGGCAGCACCGCTAGTTGCGTCACTAGGCGCTGATGCGTCACCCCGTTCCCAGAACCAGATACTGATGTAGTTGTATGTGCGTTCTATGGCATACCTTAAAAGTTTTCTCGAGACAGTTCATTGACTCGTAAGATTTGACCGCTTACCATCCACCACCCATGTTATTAAAGCCGGGTCCGAAGCTATTGTAGTCCTCAGTCAACTTCACCCCGCATCCCGTATTGCCGTTGACTGGTAACAGTGAATTATGCTTTACTGGAAGGAGGGATTCGGGTACTACATACCTGTAGTATCGCAATCTGTAGAAACGGTCGTCCTGGACAAACGTTAAGAAGACATGATCGAAGCATGTGCATTTCCTCCTCACCCGAGCTGCGTGACGCCAGATGCAGGGATCGAGCAATCTAGGATGAATGGCATCAGCCACTGACTGTCAGTGAAGCGCAGTAAAACTACTGACTGGGGCTCGTATGAAGGGTCGATTGGTTCGGCTCTACATTATTCACACCCTCAACAATATCGACTTCACCCTGCAAGACCGTTAGTGCAGGGGACCTTACGTTATATCGGACAAGCGTACGCCATCGGGCCAGTTGGATTCGTTAGTCTCCCAAACAGCCTAAATCTGAATGTTAATTTCATTTTCTTCATATGCGTACCAACAACACGGAAGCAAAACTCACAGGCCACGTGCTTCGAGCGTCAACGAGAAATTCAGGATGAGAACGCAAACGGTATTGGAATGAGAATAAGTCTTACCCGCATCCTTGAGGCATGTGTGGCATGTCAAACCTAAAAGGAAATATGTCATCAAAATGTGACAAATCTGGAACATGCACTCATGCATACACCGCTACGTGGGTGGTGTATTGATTATTAGAACGGATCCGAACCGAATTCCGTCCCGGGCCGCTTGAAGAGAGAATGGTTGTGTCGTCTGCACGCATGATAAAACTGTTACTTGTAGCATATGTGAGGTTCAGGCTCTGAGCGGTTGCCTGGTCAACGTAGTTCCTGGTGGAAAGGGCATGCGAAATTCGTCAAGAACAAGCAAGACACCACCTACACGCGACCGTTGGTGGGATCCGGGATAGCTTCGAAGTTGAAGGAATAATAAAATCCCTCGCCAACGATGCTATCACTGAGACTGTACGTCGCGCCCGCCAACACGGATCTGGCGAAAAACGGAAGAGCAAGGCCACAGTTTGCTACTGGGAACTTCATAATGATCGCGGAGCTGTAGCAGGAATGAAGACGATGCTGATCGTGATGTGTGTCGACTCATTGTATTTATTGGCCTCAGGAATAAATGAATGACACCGACATAGCGACGATGAGAAGGTTTCACGGCGATTCTAGGTGAGATGTACCATGCGGTGCGAGGCCAAGTTTGCATCTGGGCCCGAGTGGCTAGCATCTCGGGGACATAGCTGCACCCTTCCGGGAGCGGATAATCGATCATCAATGAAACCCTCCCAGACTCGTAATTCTGCAGCAGGGTAGGTAGCGAAGAGTGCGCAAGTCCTGGAAGAGAATGGCTACTCACTGATCAATGCACGTGCAATGGGGTATCCAAAGAAAGGACACGCCATCCAAGTTTTCAGTTTACCTGCACGATCGAACCGAGCTGGTTTTACAGAGGACGACAAGCAAGAAGAACGCTGGACTGACGTGTGAGAATTAGCTTCGAATAGCTGCGGATCTATGCTCGGAACATTGAGCTTCCGTGTGGAACTAGATAATCATGATAACTATAAATACACTTGCCACGAGTTCATCGTTAATACACTGCATGCATGATAGATCACCTCATGGATATAAAGATGTCTCCGCGGGGAGGACATTCGCTCGGGACCCGACCTATAAAGATCAAATGGAGTGCATTACCTTGCGGAGCCCTCACGTACTGCAGGAGAGTCGCAAGGAAACACCTGAGTGTGGAAAGAATGTACCATGACACCTGTATGACGGTGCATCCGTAGGAAAGTATCTCGGTACTTTGGATCGAACCACGGACCGCTGATATGTTGCTTGAATCATTTTCTAACGGAGACTGGTTGATAAAACAAGGTCCACAACAGCACTGCCTCCACTAAGATCACGCTGGCAGCAGAAAAACAGTGAATGCATGGACTAGCCGTCTGCATGAAATTTGCTCACTTGTATCAAAAATTGCTCTTGACGAAAGATATAATGTGATTCTCACTGACATCATCGATCATCACCCAGTTTTGAATTGGCTTGGCAACCGCGGCGAACTCTGCCTTGTTTCAATGCTTGGGACCCCATTGACAGTGCCACCATCAACTTGAACTGTATATGTTGAAATTGGTTCATCGACCAATTCCACGGTTGTCAAGAGCGTTGCACAGGTTGCCATAATTTCTTGTGTAAGCGCACTGAATATCGCCTTTTGTGAAGGGAGTTGGTCCCATGGCCAACTTAGAGGCGGATGGAAGCCAACCTGGTCTGTCTTGTCTGTCGTCCTTACTGGCAGTCTCGCAACGCAACGACGTTTTTGCAGGATTCCTGAGAGCTAAGCTACTAAGGGCTTTCCCGGTCCCGGTGGGTCATCTGAAGGATTACCATTAGGAAGCAGCTTACAACAGAGCGACCGATCCTGATGCGCCACCGTGCAACTGTAAAGTCCCTTAGGCACCTTAAGAACTCCTGAATGTGTGTGAGTTCCCCTTCAAGAAATCGTCCATTTATGATGAGGTGCAGCAGAATATTGGGCTCGCCTTCCAACCCGCATGCTCTTTGCGTTCATGCTCAGCGAGTCACCTCAAACCTGTCCACCTACATTCGGTCTCTCTCCTGACTCGGACTGATTCCGCCAATCGTCAAAGCAAGTATCCCTATGAGGTCATGCAGGTAAGAGTGCAGGGGGAACCATTACATATTGTATTCCCATCGGTTGTCGCAATGTTTCATTGTCTGCCAGCTATAACTAGTGCCGTACGCACACTGTACCTGCTCAGCTTGTTTCCTCACGCTAGGGCTAACGTTTTTCATAATCAGACTTGACGCTGTACACAAAACTTTTCGTCTCGAACCCTCATGATGGCCAATCACACCCAGGCTGCCAATCAGCCATTTCCCCCGGGAATGAATTCTCTTGCTACTATCACACCTTGCCTACGCGCTCTCATGATTGGACACACATTCTTAGTTCTCCTCATTCCTCTTCTGGTTGCATTGTTCTACTACTCCACTCCTTACAGTCGTCGTCAACCTATCTTCATCCTCAACGTATTTGCAGTTGCACTGGCTATCACTGCAGGGGTGGTTGCAGATGCCCTGAATGTAAGCATCACATACCGAATCCACCAACATATAATAGGGACTGATCAGCAACATAGATTCATATGATACTCTCACCGCAGATCATATGGCCTGCACACGTATGTTGGCTCCCAACCTTGAACACCATTTTCAGAAATTGAGATTCAATGATATGCTGCAGTTACAAATAGCCGTCGGATTTACCGGTAACTTCCAAGCGATGTTGGTGGATGCCATCCTGCTTGTTCGCCTTATTACAGTACACCCGCTGAGTCGTGTGGGCTTTGTGCGGTTCGCGCTCCTCACGTCTCTTCCGATAACACTCAAGGTTGCTCGTGTGGTCAACTTAATTCTGTACATGCATCAATTGAACATTATGGCGAATGGTCCACATGCTCATCAAGCGATCGCCACTGCATGGCTCACATTGCCATACATAAAGATCGAGTGGATCGCCCAAGTAGTGGACAACAGGTGGGTACCCCTCTCTTTGACCTCATCGCACGAATTTTGAAAGCTTCTTTACTTGTAGCTATGCATCCATCGCCTTCATCTGGACCATTTGGAATTATAAAACCGACACCATGCCATGGAGTCTTACGAGTGCTCTCACCTTCCGTCAATGTAACTGATCTCTCTGCGCCACTCATGCTTGACGTTAACTTATCTTTTCGTTCTGTATAGCATCTCTCGCGGCACGCATACGAATTCTTACCAATTTCGCACTCTCAAATTTCATCATCCCAACCCTGATATCCATCGTTCAGCTGATCTTGCTTTTCCGAGTCGGGGCCAAGCACCCGTTCACCGTAAATGATATCGTGTTAGTGAACGCCAGAGTATCTGCTTTCGGCGTCGTATTCGCTACCATATGGGCCGGGAAGGAACATCGGCGAGAGGCAAATACGTCTCTGAACATTCTGCCTGTGGAACACGAACAGCGGTGTACACACGCCCTGGACGGGTGGAGAGGAAGCTCGCATTCGCCTATCACCCTTGCGAACATTGGGAACATTCGGAGTGATGACATCACGAGCTCTACCTCTGAAAAGGATACGTGCAATCAGGGTAACGGATTGGTTCACTTTCACTCGTGGTAATTGAACTTATTATTCATGAATTCAGATGATAGTCTCGTCGAAGCGCGCGGTACCGCTTTATTTCGGCAGCACGCGAGGGGAGATGACTTTGCAAGTCAGGAGCCGCGATCCAGCGCACTTTGCGTCTAATCTGTAGATAAGATGTCAAACACAGGGGACGTCCGCTGCAGCGAATTACGAGGGCGTCAAATCAGATAAATATCATAGATGGATGAAAGTTCTGGCTGAAAATGTACTATTATTGCCCTGGGGAGTTCTCCTGGAAGTGTCAGGTAGAACCCGAAACAAAAATGATGCCCACTGGCTGGATTGAACAACCGACCTCATCATGAGCAGTCTTACAAGTGACGCGCTCTACCACTGAGCTAAGCGGGCCTAGCTATTTGTCGCTTCAATTTTCCCCGTGAGCTAGAGCGCAAGTATAAACCTGCGATCTCATAGCCAGTGCAGTCTGAAGTTACTCCGAGTTCCTTGCTGGTTCTTGAATGTGTCCCTCAGAATGTTATATTTGTGTACTTACGTGCTTGACAAGGGTAGTACTGCAGCATGCTTGTTCGAGTGTAGATAAGTGTTCAAGTGCGCGATAAGCTGCAGAAAGTGAAGGCTCAAAGGTGTCGGTATGTGTGCCATGAGCGTGCTTCGAGTAATGTGTAGATTTCTTGAAAGCCTATAAACAGCTCCGACTTGTCGTTCCTACACATCAAACATACCCAGCTGCTTTGTTACTTTGATCTACCAACGCCTTGACTACAAGCGCAATCTCAATGGCACCCTGAGATATACTGTATGTCATGTGCAATTCAGAGATGATGTCCGTCGACACTTACAGGTGTATCAGAGTGACAGCAGATCGACACTTCGGAGACATTTGGGCCGATAGGTAAGAGTTTGCCGCTCACGGTCGTAACCACATGCAAGTCGAGCAAATTTTTGACCTTATGGAGGTGATGTTATAAGCGTTGACAATTCCGTCCTTGAGGGAAACTTACCCGTTGCTGTACTACTCCGGTTGGGACAGGATCGTGCTTCCTATGGTCAGCGTCGTACAATCACATCGTGCGCGGAACATGTCAGTGCAACAGACGTTCGGTATGATTGGTGGCGTACTTTGTGATCAACAACTTTCCTTCGTCGCTATAGTCAAGGTCGGCGAACCACTCTATTCCGGTCGCAGTCAGTAATATGCACAACGATGTGGAAGGGCAGGACCGAATGAGCAAGGAGAACATAAGACAGAAAGCTTTACCCGCGATGAACGGCACATCCAATTCCTCTGCCGCCTGCTCGTGCGCAGTGCCTGCGAGACCCATGAAGGCTACACCTCTGTCAGGCTGGGCCGCACTGCCATTGAAAACCTTCGCTACGCCAACGACCGCACGGGCGAGGTCGATGTTGCGTGCGGTCTGTCCGTAAACAGCACCATGTGGTTTGATCTAGAAGAATGCGAAAAAAAAAGTTTCAGCCAGCATTTCCAAGTATCAGGCTACTGACGTGGTTAAGGGGGAGTCCGTGACGCTTCAGGAAACCGTCCAAAGCGCCGACTTGGTAGATGAAGCAACAGGCCAGTTCATCCTGGACCGGGAGATCAACACGACCGACCGCAGCAGGAAGAGTCGTCTCACCGGTTCGATAGCCATCTCGCGTCGCCCGAAGCCTTGCAAATCGGGAAGGGAAGGGTGAGCACCAACGAGGACGTTGTTAGCCTTGGCGAGAACCACGGTCTTATTCATGACCGAAAAGTCTCTGTGGAGATGTCCAAATCAGCGCTGTGACTCCCAAGATTAGTTTCAACCTTACGATGCGTGGAATCCACAAGCAATGTTGGCCAAGTGGATGGTCTTCATGAGGCTCTCATCGTCGCCCTTTGTCCGACATTTAGACCAAATGGCGTTAATGATACAAGCATCCCGGACGCTACCCACGATAGTGTATAGAGAGAAACCCTGGACCGATTTCCAAGTTAGCCACAAATCACACACTAGATAACATATGATCAGCGTTACCTCCCCCATGTCGCAATTGACCGTGGCGCGCAGTGGTGTCAACCGTTCCGACATCGTTCGTACAAAGCGAAGCTGGGAACGAATCGGCAGGTGTTCTGATCCTGCGAAGATAAGAGTTACTAGGCATATTCGGGCGGCCTAATCCTTCACATGCATATAATTAGCTGTTGACTTCTTAGGCAAGCCACCCGACGCAGACTTGGTAAAGCGGCTGTGGTGCAGAGTCGTTGACCGCAGGACGGCTGCGCGCAAAATGAGACGGTGCGTATGACGATATAGATATCAGTATACTACAGTAAGGTTGCAGCAGGGGTATGTTCTGATTATGCGCTAAAGATCGTGGGTTTTCACGGTAGATCAAGGGAGACCACATGACTGCGTAAAGCTCTAAGGTCTTACCTTTCCCCACATCAGCTTCTTCACGCCCTCACCTTCCCTACCCACCACCCGTGGTCCAAGGATAGTTTCGTCGGGAATCCGTTCGAGTCGCTGCGCCTCATGTCTGAGGTAAACGACGAGCGTTTCCATCAGCTCGGGGTAAGCTATGTACCTGGACTCAGTGAGCGACGAAGCAACGCAATAGCTGCACTAGAAGACCTCACCGATCGCTCTCGTTCGCGCCAAAGTCGTAAACGCCACTCAAGTCGTCTCTGGCTTCCTCAACAGCGACTTCAATCTTCTCCACGTTTTCCACGAGACCTCCGACGAGGTTCACGGAACGTCTGAACTGTGGTTCACTCACGTTTTCGGCCGTGCTTGGGCAGGGGTTTTGGCCTACCCCGGGAAGGGAGATCCCCTTCGCGCCTCTCCCACCCAATAAGTTTCTCCAGATCGCAGCTGCCATCTCCGCGTCCCCTCTTATGAGTCCCAAGTCCATGCTCATTCCCAGACCTGCCCACTGTTCCTTGAATATCTTCATCTGTCTCGTTACCAGTCTCTCTGGCGCTCTCGCTCTTTTCTCTGCGTTGACATATGCAGCAGGAGATGGAAACGTGTCGGGTGGCGGAATAGGAGAAGGGAAAGTATAAAAGGTACTGCTAGGATACGGGGAGACGTATTTATCCAATTCTGCCCGGTGTTTGATTACAGAGGACGAGGATGGTGTGAAGGATGTGTCGGATATCGAACGGGGCAGAAGAACGCCAGGCTGAAGCACGGCACGGACCCGCTCCTCAACATCTTGGAAAAAGTGGTCGATCAACCCTTGTATGTGGTTCAATCCGTGGGGTGAAGGCAAGGCCCGTAAACGGATGGTGAGGAGCCATACGTGTAGATTAGTAACAGTAAACCAAGACTGGAAAGTAGGAGGGAGTGCACATTCTTGAGAGTGTAAAGTATGAGTAAAGCAGCAAAAGGCAAAATCAGTAATGATACCTTTTCTCCAGAAATCGGCTTCTTGGTCTGCACGCGTGGCACACAAGGTGTTGTACATGTGTAATGCGCGCCTGTTCGCGAGTTGTTTGGACGAGGCATATCCAAGAGCACGTGCAAGGCCAAGAAAGACGGTGTATAGGACTGGACTTGCCTTGACCCTGTGTGTTAGCCACGACTGCGCCTTGCCTGGTGCTGGTGGTGTGACCTGTGGCTCTGGTTGTTTTGATGGCGGCACGGAAGCCAGTAATCGGATATTCTGACGAGCTGGTCGTCGGGCATGCCTCGATGCTGCGCCAACCCGACTCGAAAGTAATAAACGCGAAACCATCCTCGACACCGTCTGGCAGTCCGGAAGGAAAATGTTAAATAATTTGCATTACATAATCGGGTTGCTTCGCTCTCGCATGGTACCAGGCATTGGACTACCTTAGAGTCTACTCTAGAGAATAGACCCATTATATTTCAAACGAAGGATAAGTATCCAAGTCCACAGTGTCTGGGATGTCATCAAACTTGAAAAAAATGACACAAGAGGACCAACTTTCCAGATTGGTCCTGGGCACAAGTTAGCTAAACGAATTCAGTGCACTCCACGGAGCCAAATAGTAGAACTGCAGAACTACAGATCAGACTGTCTATGTTGTGTTGTCTGATCGGCTGTCTTGATAGTATGTAGTAAGTAATCTGGACAGTCAAGTCACTAGCGG
Organism: Boletus aff. mottiae; assembly: GCA_038093895.1. Lineage (NCBI taxonomy): Eukaryota > Fungi > Basidiomycota > Agaricomycetes > Boletales > Boletaceae > Boletus > Boletus aff. mottiae. The sequence goes on from JBBPTD010001002.1 coordinate 11,004, forward strand.
GACTTTTCATGTATTGTTAGAACTATTTACGTCACGCTCGTGTAATAGTTCAACATTTCTCTTTTCCTTCAAAACAGCAACCACCACTATCCCCGTCGTTCATGTCGTTCATTTTCCGTAGATTCGCGTCTTCCACTGCGTCGGCCGCCGCCGCCGCAACGTCAGCTGCTACCAAGTGTGTATTTTCTTTTGAGGTCGGGGATGTGTTGCTTAGCCAAAACTTACAGATCAAACGTCTTTGCACGTCTTACTCCTCTTGTATGATGCGCCTGAGAGTCTGACTACGTACACTTATAGTTTGACGTCTCGATAGCCTCTAAACCGGCAGGACGTATCATATTCAAGCTCTACGATGACACCGTCCCACTCACAGCTCGCAACTTCCGCGGGTTGGCTGTAGGCACGGAGAAGGATGACAAGAAACTCGGGTACAAGGGAAGCTCGTTTCACAGAATCATCCCACAGGTCTGTAGTCGTATCTCGCCGTGTCGACACGGTCCTGAAGGGTGCTTGTTCGCGTGCAGTTCATGATTCAAGGAGGCGACTTTACTCGACACGATGGAACCGGTGGTGTGTCGATATATGGCAACCGCTTTGATGGTAGGTGACCGTCTACGTTTGATCAGTATCTATTTTTTGACTGATAAAACGATGCTTGTCTTCATCGCTTACCGTTTCTTGCATTTCCACATGTAGACGAAAATTTTGTCCAGAAGCATGTCAAGCCAGGTTTGCTTTCGATGGCGAACGCGGGTCCCAACACGAACGGGTCACAAGTAAGTCACAGCCCTTCTTCCTTTCTACCAGATCCAAGGTGTGCTCAATCCTTTCCGCGTATTACCCAGTTCTTCATCACGACGGCCGTCACGTCTTGGCTCGACGGCAAACACGTCGTTTTTGGCGAGGTCGTCGAGGGCATGGATGTCGTCAAAAAGATCGAGTCCAAGGGTTCGAGTAGCGGTAACCCGTCGTCCGCAGTGAAAATCACGGACTGTGGTATCGTCGAGTGAATGGTAGATGACGGGTGACAGGTGTAGAAAACTATCAGGTCTGCCACATGTTAAATCTGATCTGCCGAGGTAATGAATGCTTGGTTTTTAACTTCATCGGGGGCCTGCACCGATCTCCCGCATGCCTTATGTACCCGAACCCGGCACCCTGTGATTGTGCTTTGGACGCACGACGCAACACATTCGATGTTCTGTTGAAACAATTTGGTGAACTTCGGAACTCAAGAGGTCTAGAAGAGTTGCGTACTCGCACGAATTCCCCCTTTTAATTCTAGCAATTTGCTCTTCTCAACTGCCTCCCCGTTACAGTAAGCTGCTTTGCCGCCACCTAGTCCATTACCTGGAGCGTGATATGTCTTCGAGCCAAACCTGTCGTTCTGCTTAGCATGGACATAAATTACACGCACAAGCCTATATTCCACGGGATACAAACAATTTTGGAAACCACACTTAAACCGTACCTTCACCTGGTCATGGGCACCTTTTCACGGGATGTTGGCAATGAAAACCCACTGAGGTGCACTGGATTGCTGTATTGCGATGCGTTGGACGGGACACGACATTTGGCCTTGCAGCCATGGAGTGTCCCTCAAACTAAATATGCACCCTCCCCCACATTCATGTTCGTTTCCTGAAAGCCCAAGCGACTCGCGTTCCAATTCGAGCATTGTCATGGCAGTGAAGCCACCCCGGCTTGCAGCAACTTGAAACTTATACGTACACGAGACTGTCATTCATGTATCCGTCGACGTCGATCGGGATGGTCATCCACGTGCGTCCGTTGCGGGCTCATGTTGATCGCGCAGAGGACCACGGGGATATCCATGGGCAACGATTTGTTCCGAAACGCCTGCCGACGCAAATGCGTCTACCGAAGCCTTGCGCAAGATGCCCTTCTTCTTTAGAGTCGGTTCCCCCTGGTTCCTGTCTAGATGGCGTGCAGGATTGAAGTGTCCAGTGTCTGGTAGACCTGAGGGTCTCGGAGGTTTGCGATGGCGATCGTTCCAGCCGGGATGAAGTAACCTTCATCATACAGCCATCCTGCTAGCAGTTATGATCAGTGACAGTTTCCGGTCAGAACCCATTCTACGCACCTCAATGGAGCAGAAGTCCCACAGGGTCCTAAACCTATGGTGTGACAAAGTCTCATGAAACATCCGTGTCAATATATCTGCATACCACAGGATGCCATCTTAATATCGGCTAAAATCACTATCGGATTTGATAGTATACATTATGACATTTGCTTATACGTTATGAGCAAGTGTACTGTACATACCATTCTGTTCTGCACACGTTGGAAGAGGCCTTCAAACATCGCGGGGGGTCCGAGATGCGTGACACTCCCGCCTTCTGTCTCCATGACACCAGACCAAGATGAGCTTCCGTTCAGCAACTTGATAGTGTCAATTCTCACCTGGGGGTAAATACATCATCCAGGGGAGGAATTCGCCCAGATGTGCTCCAGGAGGCGCGGCAAGCATAAGGTGAGTAAAGCCGCGAGTCATGATGCATGTTGTCCTAACCATAACCTTCTGCACTCATCGATGTCACTACCGTGTGATTGCCAGCTATATCGAAGTAAATGAGATTCCCTGGTTTCCCCGCTGGTCGTATATGACAGATGGAGTATGCAGATTCCAGACATGAAGGGCCTGAGAGCAGATATACAACCGAATTGTGTTCGCATGTTCGTGAACGCCATCCATTTGTTGCCACTGAGCGATTAAATTTGGAAGACATTTCCTAGTGATGGAAGACGGACCACTGGAGATAGTTGACGGTGTGTACACAAGGTGCTTGCAACGGGAACCGAGATTTGTACACTCGAACTGCGTCAACGACGGAAGCAAGGGCGTCCGTATCAAAGATTCAGATGGTTCTGAGTGTGTGGCAAGGTCCTCCGTATCACTGAAACTCGAGATTTGCTAGCAGGGTATTTAAAGTGTTTTTAATTGACATATTTACCAGAATGTAAGAGAATCTGCCGATGGGGGATGTAAGGCTCGGGATACGATTATAAAGGTACCTTCCCTTTATCATCAATAAATATTTG
>JBBPTD010001003.1:0-14068 GCA_038093895.1 Boletus aff. mottiae
CTTAGGTTGCAGTTGGCAATTGATATGCCCACTTAGGGATATGCTTAGATAATCTGTGTATATAGGTTGCCTTCTGTTGGCACTTGTTTTCTGCTTAGTACAAGCTACCTAATACAAGTGACTAGCTAGTAGTAGTAGTAGTGCTACTTAGTCTAGTCTAATAAGCTGCTAATCTAGCTCTATAGATGCTCTGAATATCTGATTATTTCTGAACTTTCCAGATGCTTTCTTGCTTCCAGAATCCACTCCTTATATACTGTTCATACATGAGGCTATGCTTCCACATACAATTGCTTTTAGGCTATGCACACAGCCAGTCCACTCACTGAGCCTCATTTGCTGTTGGATAGCTGGGACAATGATTGGTAATGATTGGCCTGGTACTTACTCACCCACTTCTTGAGGCTGTGCACAAAAAGCAGGAACTCTGCACAGCCTTAAGGCTGTGTGTTTTCATGAAAACATCCAAACTCTATAATTTCATATATAGAGTCACACAGATTCAATGCTATGCAGCAGTGACCATATGGCTCAAGAGCTGTGCAGATAAAGCAATGCAATACATGATGGTGTAGTCTACATAGGGGCTTTCCTTTATATGGGAAGCTAATAAAGTGTACATAATGTTAGTGTAGTATACACTAGCATAAGGGACTTCACAGTGATATGTGAATATCTCCTTGAGGATTGGGGGTGAGAAAATGAAACTTGGTGGAAAGGTAGCCTACATAGTGGTCTACGTATGCATAAGAAAATGAGAATATTCCAACTGTGTATTATGCTGGAATCTGAGAATTCATGTCCTGACTCAGCATGATACTAATTTCATGCAGATCAACTTTGTTCAGCTTTCTTTGAGGAGGCATTAAATCAACCAGCTTCATTATGTTTTCATTTTAGGGGGTTTCATTTGTTGATGATTGAACAGTGCTGCTTACTATCAGCGTTTGCGAGGTTTCTGCCAATGAGGACACTATCATGGAACTGTAGTGTGTATGTAGCAGTGAAAAATGGATCAACTTCCTCCAACTATATCCATGAACCAACCGAGAACTAACATAGCTGACTCCATCTTTACTTCAGAGCAAATGGCATTTCTTATTTCAGTGGAGATCTCCATTCTAAAAAGATCTGGGAATTGGCTTATCTAACAAGCCCCAAGTTTTTTCCAGCCATACCTAAGCTATAGGTACATTTCCATTTCCACTTGAAAAGGCTTCTCAAGTCACCTGCATATGAGCAAAAAGAGCTGCACCTATTCAGGAGGCAACATGTCCATACTCTGAGTCTCCTTTAAGCTTGATGAGACCTCTCTCAGAGTTTCTGGGGGCTTCTTTCACACGAGTGAAATCAATTAATCAAGGCACAGCACTGAATCTACCCAGGAGAGAACATGCCCACACTCTGAGCCTTCTTTAAGCTCAATGAGGCCTCTCCCAGAGTTTTTGGGGGCTGCTTTCCAAGTCTATACCCACTTACTCCAAGGCACCTACTCAGGAAGCAAAGTGTCAAAGAGTTTGTATGGATTGGACAGATTGTTTCTGGCCATCAGTTTCCTATCTGAGAGTTTATAGACTCCCACAATCTGAAAGTCTAACTGAAAGGGCTTTTCCTTGGGGCTATGCCCTTACCCTCAGGCTTCTTTAAGCTTGACAGGACCTCTACCCTCAGAGTTTCTGGGCCCTCCTAGTTTTCCTTGGTCTCAGGCCTCCAGTTGGCCACTGGGATATTCCCTTCCATCAAGCTCTAGGTTTCTCTCTTATAACCTGCAGGGCCAGTAGGTCTACCCAGTGTAACGACCTAAGTCTTGACTATGGTCAAGAAGTCCTAGAGTGCTTGCTGAAGTCCTAGATTGTTGTTAATGGATCTATTAGGCTTATAGGCCTCAATGGAAGACTAAGGGAAACAACAAGAGAAATAGACTAAGGTCTATACTACTATAAATATGACTATATATACTAAGAGAGACCGTGCACAGACCATGCTGTGTAGAGACTATAAGTAGTACATATACCTGAGACCAGGCACTGCAAGGCATAGATAAGCACTTCCTAGATAAGAGGGACTAATGCTATTGGTCGGTAAGGGAAAGTGAGTCAAAGGGAAAAGTATGAGGCGAGCATGAGGATGATATGAGTATAATATGTGTTGCACAGCTGAGATAAGAGATAAGGTCATGTAACTGATCATGTAACTAGGACAGATAAGGGTTGTCTGTTATGGCTTAGCTATGTGGTAAGCAATAAGAGGAAAGACTTAGATTGTGAGTTATAGCATCTGTTACACCCAGGCAGGGAGAGGATTTTATGGGCTGGAAAAAACTGGGTGCAACAAAAACCATTTGGTTAGGATGACATCTACCCCCTGACCCAACCAACTTGTGATTAAGGTATGTTCTCCTGTTGGACATGGAGACAATTGAGTCCTTCTAACTCACTCCAAAGACTTGCAAGGCCGTGATACTACGTTGTCATGAAAATATCCTTGAAGAAAGTAGAAGGCTGAGTCTGACAATATGAAGAGTATGGGACAAACCACCGCTCCCATTGGAAGGAGGCAGGTACATGCTGCATCCTCTAGCATACCTTGGAGGCACTGAGATGTTTGGATTCATCCCCCACAGCCAACTGCCATCCACCACCAAGCCCCACAAAGTGGCCCAGTCAAAGCCCGACCAGAAATGGAAAACTATTGCCAAGCATTTAAGGTATCTGGCAGGTCTAAATAGCCATCGTGTATGAAGGAGCAGATAAGGGTAATTCTGAACTCACTCGGAAGGTGGCCTAGAAGGGCTTTTATGATAGAAGTTTCCCAAGATAGGGATGTAGGGGATCTGCATTGCCCTGGGCCTCTGGGCAATCATAGAGAAAGTTAGATTGGCCCAAACGAGCAAGTGCTGGAATGTTAGGCATCTAGCTTTCAGAAGGACCTTTTCTACCATTCCAATGTGTTCCAGTTCCAGTTTCTTTCGGTTAGGCTTCAAAAGTCCCTTATTTCAGCATACGTCCAGAGTAAATATGACCCAGGATGACTATGTGCTTTTGAAACTGTGACAGGTTATGTCTTTGCATTTTTCGAAACTGAAGGTTTTCTGAAACTGACAAAAAACCCCATATATATATACCCCCAGAGTCAAGGTGAAGATAAATGGATGCAACAAACAAACAGTCTTTAATTGTTTTACTATGCAATGTGCTAGGTCTACTTCACAACTGTCCTCACCTTCCTTCATCAGCATCAGAATTCCCATTTCCTGCTTTTCACTCCAGATCCATCCATGTGTAATTCATTATTCTGGAAGATAGTTTCAAATGTTTCTTTGCATGAAATGTATGCAAGTTCTTAAGAAATATAGATGTAAACTCATCTTCTCACATTCCTTTCTCAATCCACCTAACATTTTGAGATGACATTCTACTAGCCCAAAGCCTCCACCTTGTTTGACTGAAACAATAGCTAATTTGAGCAATTCCATTGCTTCTGTCAACTCTGAATCACCTTGTATGGTGTCTGAGATGCAGTTTGTGTGAAAGTCAAGGAGCACATTACAACTTTGGGTGAGACCTTCTTCTTGCATCTCTGAACTCTATAGGTTTGCATGTTGGTTGTTAGACTTGTATATACATGATATATGGATGACAGAGTAGATATGTATATCTCATTCACTTTGCCCCCTGGGAGATGTTCCTGATGTTCTGCACAGTCCTAATCCTTCTTCACAACCTCTTCCTCCACAGCAGTAAGCACCGCACTGGCAACACTAGCTGGCAGTCTGTCTGCATCCACAAGTCAAAGATTGATTTCCATTTCCTTTCCTGTTTGAAGTCCAAACTGAGATAGATGGTGCCAGGGTTAGAATCAGAATCTGGCTGGTTTTGCAGAATCTGGTGGGCAAACGTGTGAATGATTCTTTGAGTTCCTATAACATACATGCCTGTGCCAACCACCAGCAGAAGATCTATCTGCATTTTTCCAGAGTGATCTTTGATTTGAAACTCTGGGTTGTGATGGGCATCTGGATGTTCCTGATTGTACAGCAGCACATCAGGAAACATTCTCAGAACATAGAGGACCTGCTTTCCTGCATCTTCTGGCAAAAGGTACAAAATGGAAATGTGCTGTACATCAGTTCCTCCTCATGCAATTTCCTCTCCCCTATGAATTGACAAGCCTGGCAGTACAGGTACTGAAGGCTCCCATGCAATGGAATGCATCTGGATGGTTGGGGTTGAATTTCTCTGTGGATCCAGTGATACATTGTTAAGCCTGCTTTGAGTTCCAGGCCCTCGATGTTCTGTATATACACCTGGACTAATGTCCCTCAGTCATCCAATATTTTCAAAAGGTCATGGAATGCTGTTGGCTGAGCTTCCTCAGCCTGTTGAGCCATGGCTGCAATAAACCAGCTAAATAGTGATCTCTGATGGTCATCCTGTAAAATGGACGATAAAACTCAGCCATTCCATGCCATATTGATATTGTAAGACTTGCTGTGATCATTGAATTGTGGAACATGTCTTTCAACCTCTTTTTAGACAGCTCTGGAATCCCCAAAATATCCTTCTTGCTTCAGAAGTCCAGTATTCCCAAAGCAACCAAAATATCTGCTCCTACAAGTCAAGGAAAAAGACATGAAAAGGAAAGAAGGGAAAGACTGCATCAGATAAACTTCTAGCTGCTTACCATGCATCAGATTCTTATCAGTTATGACAACAATGTCTTTTGCATTCAAGATGGCTGATAATATGGACTGGATATGAGGATCATCAGTAAGGAAAGAGCATTTGATAATAGGCATGTCTTCATATGTTTCAAGGTTATTGTTCTGCTCTGTTAGAACATCGAATGAAGAGAATGGATAGAGGGTAGTACTTAAGAAATTGATGCAATCCAAATATAATAATAAGCTAGTTAATATGGTCATTGTTATGAACTTGGAATGGTATTTCAGTTCAATTGCCACATCACAGAAGTGATGGGCATCAGAAACAGGAGAGGTAGAGGGTGGTGTAACATAGCCTTTAATGATCAAGTTGCATATAGGGTGCATCCAGCACTCATACAGGCCTGCCTGCATCATGAACACAGGAAAGTATGTTATCATTATCTGGATGGTGAACCAAGCCAGTAAACTGTGAAACTCAACACCTGTTGATGATAGTATACAACATGTGAGATTTTTTTCCTGCCCTTTGTGTTTGGCCCCCTGGGGACTACTGGAACCACCAGAACCAAGTAACTTCAGGAAGTAGGTCTGGAATTCTGGATTGACATTTTATATACAGGTATGAACTGTACATCTATGAAAAATTGAATGTTATCCTGTAAGCTCATTGCCAGTCTTCCCCAACATCCTCAGGCAAACCCACTATTCAGGGTTCTGAGATCTTCAGAATGTTAAAAGGAGTGGTGTGGTGGACCTAAGGGAGTTAGTCATCAGAATGGATTTCATTCTTGCCATCAGTGCCACTCTTAATGGGACTATCTCCTTCTTCTAGATGGGACACAAGTTCATTCACCCTTTGAGGTGGGTGAAGTCTAGGTTGGCCATGAAGAGCTGGGCAGACGGTGGGGTTGATGGCAATTTTTGGCCCTTCCACACTCCTAGCTGAAAGAGATTGCCATCTGGAAGAACACATTTTTCTAGTACACCACATGTGATTGAATTTGGTATGTGGAACTGAGGCAAGTGAATTGAATTTCATTAGGAGCTTGGTACAAACCCAGGCAAGCCTTCATGGAAGAAGTTGTTGTATGGGGGAGATATGTGAATTGTAATAGTGGCACTTTCTGAAGTTCTGAAGGGGGTGTGTAGGAATGGTGAGAGGGAAAAAGTGATTGAACTGTTTGACAAATAATGACAGTTCTGACTGTTCCATGTTCTGGTCTTGGAACCCCTATTCCGGAACCCCTTCCAGAACTTTCCTGTGCCTTCCGATCTTGGAACCTCCGGAACCACTTCCGGAATATTCCCACGCTCTCAGAACCTCGGAAGTGCGGAAGCACTGGAAGTACTACAACTATTATTCACTTAAACCTTATAAGGTTCTTTCAGGTTCATCACAACAATATTGTAGGTAACATAATATGAGTATACCTCATCCACAGCGTATATATACTTGCATCTCACTTACAAGCACCTCAGTCGTTTCCGCCCATCTTAGGCACCAGCTGAGGTGAGTTACTTTACTTACTAGTTTTCTATCTTCAGCTAATGTACTATAGTATCGAGCAACCGCTTCTCTCTCTCAGACTTTGTTAGGCAGCGTCGACATCACCGAAAGAGTGTGTCAGGCCCATCTAAGGGCCGGGTAGATATCGCTGAGAAAGTACATTGGGCCCATCTAAGGGGGGTGTAGACCCCGCCGAAAGAGTCAGTTGGGCCTATCTGTGGGCCAGATGGACATCACCAAAAGAGTGTGTTGGGCCCACCTAAGGGCAGTGCAGACCCTGCCGAAAATGTCCATTGGGCCCATCTGCGGACCAGGTATACATTGCTGAAGGAGTGCATTGGGCCCATCTTTGGGCCAGGTATACATTGCCGAAAGAGTGCGTCAGGCCCATCTAAGGGCCAGGTATGCATCGATGAAACAGTCCGTCAGGCCCATCAAAGGGTGAGGTATACACCACTGAGAGAGTGCTTCGAGCCCATCTGAGGGCAGTGCAGACCCCACCGAAAATGTCCATTGGGCCCATCTTTGGGCCAGGCATACACCACCAAAAGAGTCCATTGGGCCCTTCAAAGGGCAGTGTCAACATTGCCGAAGGAGTGTGTTGAGCCCATTTGAGGGCAGTGCAGACCCCGCCAAAAATGTCCGTCAGGCCCATCTGTGGGCCGGGCATACATCGCCAAAAGAGTCCATCAGGCCCATCAAAGGGTGGCATTGACATCACTGAAAGAGTGCATCAGGCCCATCAAAGGGGGTGTAGATCCTGCCAAAAGAGTGTGCCTGGCCTATCTTTGGGCCAGCTGGACATCGCTGAAGGAATGCATCATGCCCATCTAAGGGCAGTGCAGACCCTGCTGAAAATGTCCGTCAGGCCCATCTTTGGGCCAGGTATACATCACTGAAAGAGTGCGTCAGGCCCATCTAAGAGCCAGGTAGACATTGCCGAGAGAGTGCATCTGGCCCATCTAAGGGGGTCTAGACTCTGCCGGAAGAGTCGGTCAGGCCCATCTGTGGGCCAGTTATACATCGCCAATAGAGTGCATTGGGCCCATTTGTAAGCCAGTTAGGCATCGCTGAACGAGTAGGTCGGGCCCATCAGAGGGATGTGTGGACCCCACTGAAAGAGTGTGTCGGGTCCATCTGTAGGTAGACATTGCCGAAATAGTTGGTCAGGCATGTCTAAGGGTGGTGTAGACACCACCAAAAGAGTGCGTCAGGCCCATCGAAGAGTGGCGCAGACCCCGCCAAAGGAGTTGGTTGGGCCCATCTATGGGCTGGGTGGACATTGCTAAAAGTAAGTTGGGACTGTGTGAGGGCTGTTTTGATATCACCAAGAGTGTGCGTTGGGCCCATCTGAGGGCCACATAGACATCGCCGAGAGACTATGTCAGGCCTCTGGAAGGGTGGCATAGCCCCTGCCAAAAGAGTCGGTGGGGCCTAGCTGAGGGCCGGGTAGACATCACTGAGAGACTATGTCAGGCCCATCCATGGGTGGTGTAAACCCTGCAGAAGCAGTGTGTCGGGCCCATCTAAGGTTGGTGCAAACCTTGCTGAAAGAGTCAGTCACGCCCATCTGTGCTCCGGGTGGACATCGCTGAAAGAACATCTCGGGCACGTCTGAGGGCTGTTGGGATATTGCTGAGAAGGTGTGTTGGGCCCATCTGAGGGATGTGTAAACATCGCCAAGAGTTTGAGTTGGGCCCATCTAAGGGGGGTGCAGGCCTTGCTGAATGAGTAGGCCGGGTCTATCTGTGGGCCTGGTATACATTGCCGAAAGAGTAGGTTGGGCCTGTTGAATTGGAATAATCAGACTCAGATCAGGGGCAGATACATTGCCGAAGCACAGCCCAACCAGGTGTTAATGATGTCTGAGACACATCAGACCTGAAGTCACCCAGAAAGGACCAAACATGATCGGTTGCAATCTCCTGGTAACTATGCAGCTGAAACACATACAATATCCCCACTCATCCACTACTGACATCTCCCCATGGCTGCTGTGTTTTTCAAATGAGAAATTCTGCCTCACTGGGCATTGTCATACACAGAGAATCTGGTGTCCCACATGGTTCAGCAATTTCGGAAGAGAGTCGGGCTTCAGGCAGAAAGTGAAGACCTGATGATCCCAAGGAATGTCAGCATAGAAACTCTTTGTGAGGCAGACTGGATGGTTAACATCATGGTTTGTGCGTATAAGAACAAGAGTGAGCCAAAACTCATCCACAGTCATGCCATAAACCTCTTGTCAGTTGTATTGCAGAGCATTGATGCCATTCATCTTTCGGAGCAGGCAAACAGAGAGAGCAAGTTCTTAGATGTCTCCAAAGATTTGCCACAGGACATTGTGGATGCCACACCACTGCTGGAAGTGAGTGACCCAGCGGTCATAGTTGATCAGTCGGGTGTGATTCTCATTTGGTACCTCCCTGGTACTGTCAGTCTGCTGAATCAGGTAAGCAGCTTATCGGTGAACCATTCGACGGTCTGAAAACAAATACTTTCAGATGTTCCTATGGTATAGTATTGACCATTTAGCTCTGGCCCTTCAGTCCAGGGTATCTACAGGGACAAAGGGCAATTGGCACACCAGCAAGGCATTATACAACATGAATGCCGATATGAAGGGAGTTATCAACATGTCACTGGCATGGTTCCAACAGGCTAGACATGTATGTATTCAATGTCCAAATTTTCAGAAGCACTGAATGACCCACCGATGTTGCCCAGGGAGGCTACTCATTCCTGGAGCAATTGACTGCAATGAAGACCAACAGCACCAAAGACTGGCTCATATCTGTCCATGACAAATCAGCAATCCTGTCCAGGGCTCTTGCTATCATGCATCCAGAGATGTATGTGACCTGACTTCAGACCATGGTGAAGCTTGGGCAATTTGCTGATGAGACCAAAAATGCAGGCATGAAGGATGCCCTGACCAAATGGCCATCAGTATATAATGTAGCATCATTGATGATTAACAGGGCAAGCCCATTTCACATCGACCGGTTCAGCTGACCACAGTGGTTCGATATGTTGGTGACATTTGGCAATTACTCGGAATTGTATTTCTTTCTCCCAAGTCTCGGCCTCACTCTAAAATATGATCCAGGAACAGTGTTTGCAATGTCAGGACAGATGATTGAACATGGCATAGGGCAGGTGGAAGGTGACAGGGCAATGTTGGCATGGTATATGAGGGACGAAGTTCATGAATTCATGGATGTCTCCTGAAGCCACTTTATGCGCTATGAGGATGTTGCACAGATTTAGCCTAAAGAAATACATTTCTGCTCCTACATTACATCCGACTGCCCCAAGGATTCATCAAGCTGTGCATTGCCTGCAAGGTTGTCTCCATCTCCTCCTTTGCTGCATTGAACTCATGGCAATTCATGCCGAGGAGAACACTGGTGATCTTTCTGACAGCCGTGAGGCACATGTCTCATTGTTGTTTCAGTGGTGATCTAGTGGCTGAGTCCCATTTGCCCTGAACAATGTTGAGTTTGGATGCCAATGAGCAATTGGCACTTACCAAGAAGAACGCATGTGCTTCAGCAATTTTCTTATCAGACAAAGCCGCTGGTGAAAGATCGGCTTTGGCGACTTCCTGCCTCCACCAGGCATGAGCAAAAGCCAGGATCACTTCATGTGGCCAGTTTGGAAGTAACACTTTGATTCCTTTGACCAACCAGGCCTTCTCCTCAGGGATTTCCTGGAGGCTGCACTGCAGTTCTGCACATCCCTCCCACTTGTAGAATTCGCTGAATGATGCCAGAATGATCAGGTGGTATGTTTGGCGGGTTGAATAAACCGTTAAAAGCAAGGCATAGGACTCCTGAAACATATGGAGTGATATCAGTCCTCAGTGTTCAATAACAGGAAAGGTCTTACCAGTTCCACTCCTGCATTTTCCTGCCAATGGGCGGGCCACTGATCAATTGGTACCGATTGGAAGGTTCGGCCAGTCAGCAGGCATAATAGTACAGCACCATATGTACTTTGCTCTGGGAATGTTCAGGATGTAGGGGCCGTGGCATTGATATTGTGTGGGAGAAGTCTGTTTCCAGCCTTTGCCACAGCCCACAGGTTATTTATATAATCAACCACCTGCTGAGGGGTCCACATCTCCACATACATAATTGGCATGTGTCCCACCCATGTGATCAGCACTTGCCGAAAATCTCAAAAATGAATCAATCAATCAGGAATTCACCTGTATCGGGTTGGCTGTCTAAGGAGATATTGGGTGCATATTGCCTTGCATCGGAACAACACAGGACATGTATTCACCAATTCATATAGTAATTAGGCTACCTTCAGCTGGACATCTTCCCATGCTGCCTGACATTGGTCACATAGGCGCAGATATATTGCTTGCTGGTGGGCTGCATAGCAAGCCTGGCCTTGCTCCCCCTTGTCTCTGCTTCTGCCCAAGCAATATTCCCATACATCAGCATGGGCACTGAAGAAATTGATGGTCCATTCAAATTCGGCCTCGAGCAGCTCCTTTTCTTTGGCCCACCGATCCTGAACTGCCTTCGACTGAAGCCAATGAACCTGGTAAACTGTTGGAACATCAGAGCAGTCCCACTGAAAAGGAAAGAAAGGGACACACATTTGGACATCCAGTCGCTTGAGGCCACATCATGTGGTACATCCAGACTCCAGAACCATGCCAATCCCTCATAGCGTAGTCCTCAGGCATTTGGATCCAACACTGATGTTGTGGCTTTCAAATCCTCTTTATTGAGCGGCTGATATATCTTTAACATCTCTTCATTGGCACTGAGATGCACCATGGCCTGTTGACATTTTTGGTAGACAGCAGTGTGCCTTGCAAGCATTACATTTACCACATTTACCTTATCCCATGCTTGGGTCTTTCTTGCATGGCTTGTTGCATCCCAGACGTCGTTCCAGAACAAGACTGCCTTCTCCACAAGGACAAGCCGAATCTCATGAAGGGCATCATTTGCCTGCCCCTCCCACAATGCCAGTTCCAGTTTGACAAGATCATTTCTTTTGAGTTTCTCCAGCTTCTCTCTTCCCAGCGAAGATGGAAGTGGTAGCTTAGTAAGGTCTGGTCTTTGACCCCCTAAACCTTCTCTGATGTCCTCTGCCCCACTTGCTGATCCTTCAGCAGAGTCATCTGAATCCGACATGTCATCGTAGCCATCTCCAAGGCATATTGATGCCTCCAACAAGAAGACCAATATTTCTGAGCTCAATTGATTGGCCCAGCAAGCAACAGTCAGATGTTGCATGTCAGTCAAATGATTTCTGAGGGTCCAAATGTTCTTTTCGAGTGATATCTGCCCTTCTTCTAGTTTAAGGCCCTTTGCAAGCCATGACACAGCGCCGCCATCAGTACAGTCATGCACTTGGAGGAGCCGAAGCTCGATGGCCTGAATGCTAGGTGCTTCGGCAATGTATTGATTAATCGGCCAACCAAGGAAATGTGAGCCAACCCACCTCTTTGCAGCCGAAGTTGATAAATATCCATTGCCGATGGATCAGTTACTTGTATTATCTGTACATTAGCTTCCTCTGCTAACCAAAGCTTTCTATGTTCCTCAGATACTGTGGAATTCAGGTCATTAAATGCAGCCGAGGAAGAGTTCATGGAATGTCTTGCATCAAGGTACTTCTGCTTAAGGCTTTGTGCTGAATGGAGAGAGTCAGGGGAATCTTATGACCCGAAAGAAGTAATTCACTCATGTGAATCATCTTCATGAAATTGGAATCGTTCATTTGGAAGTCAAGGAGCTCCTGCCAATAAGGAGAAGATATTCCTCAGGCCAACCTTGATATTACATTCAAGATTGACCACAATGTTTCAATAATTTCACCATCCACCCAACCCGATCCAGGAATATATAATGGGGCAAAACGAGCAAAGCACTCCGGTCAGTGTCCATGCACATGCCATATGCCGACCCCAGGAATGATGTCAACATTGGCGGGTAGCTTGATGAATTGGTTATTCTTCAATTGGGATCTAAGTTTCTTCATGTACAAGCAGTTGATATCATAAAATAGAATGACCTGCAAGATGTCTGTCATGTTGTATTTGAAAGCATTGGCCAATGAATAGTCCATATTGACCTGTCTGTGCAAATGCGGTTCTACTGGTGTGCTTGTGTTGCTCAACAGCAATACTTTGCTCACCTTTCACCTTTCTGGAAATCTACCACCGAGTGTGGAACAAAGCACCCATGACAAGCGCATGCTGTTGCCCCTATCCCAGTTGATTCTAACTTTCCATGAGTTGCATTTGCTTGGTTTACTGCTCGATGATTATTACATGCCAATTTCTGTATTGGCACATGTATTGGTAAACTATAAAAGGTGAAAACTGCTGCCGAACCTCGAAAGGATGATTGGTGTCTTGTAAATAAACCTTGTAGTCAGGTCTGGTCACCATGTATCCTTGACCATCCATGAGCCAGACCTGGTTGTTAAACCGTCTTTCATGAAGGTGTTCAGCTTTGAAATTACCGTCCATGATAAATGTCCAGATATATTTCCAACTTCAACATGTTAGTTGAATATTGCTACAGGCTCTAGTTCCATTGGTACATACTTGGTCAAATCATTTGGAGATGGATTGGCATTGATGCCTGGCTGCAGGCAGGTCAGGCAGAACAAGGCCAGCTCCCCTGGCATAGGAGTTTGGCTCCAATGACCGAACCCCCCCCCCATTTCTTCATCTTCAAGATCTGCCACTGATGGGAAACTCTCAATAGTTCTTGGTACTGATTTTAAACTATAGGAGGGTGAAATGTTCCACAAGGTCCAAATCAGCTTACCAGGACTGCATCGGGGAAGATGTTTGATGTGATTTGCCTGATTTTGGAAAAGTAATTCATCACCAATGTTCCACACTCCAGGTTATCCCTTATGAAATTGTCCAAGACACCAAAAGTAAAGCATGTCTGAGGGCTTTTGATAGTGGCCAGGAACAATTTATGCTGAAGAAGCTGTACATGTGCTGGAGGCGATCCTAGGCAACCACAGTAGTTCATGGTAATGAAGTGAATCCCTGTGACATCCACAACTGTAATGCATGGATCATTTGCTGGTCACTGAAGGTAAGAAGGTGCAGATCCGATATCTTCCCACTCATGATCTTCAACTGGCCAACTAGATGGCCAATTGGCTTGGCCATATTCACTGTCCACTGGGCAGCATTGTCCATCATGACCTAAATGGAGCTCCAATCCAATCTGAGTGCTATTGTAAATGGTTGGAACATGTAGAACATAATTTACATACAGAATGCAAAGTTGTTTCTTCGAAGAATTGTCCAGTCCATTTCCAGGGCCAATGAAATGGGTTATACTGATGGTTTTTTTCCATGCAGTGTTGACACAGGATGGGCGATCCAAAGAAATCACTACATTTGCATGTTGCATCGGCACCACACATGCTGCATACTAGGGGTATCGGAGGAGCTTCCATGTCCAGTATGCATTGTAAAAACTCTTCCTGGTGTGGCAGCCAATCTCGGAGATAATCATTATCAGCCTAGAATTCCAGATGCTCATCATCAGTGAAGGGACAGGCATTCTCCAATTGACATCACCTTTGAAAGGTTGTAGAGCTTTGAAACATAGATCTTCTTCATCTTCCTCCATCTCCTGATACAATCCCAATTGAGAGGGGGTGCCTTTCATTGGTGAAACTGAGGGGCAGGAATCACTAGCTTTCTATGAGGGTTCACTTGGTAATCTAACCAGTCAAGTGGTTTCTCCTCATTGTGTCTCCTTTGTGATCCATGTCAGATGTGTAACCTTGGTGGTATTCACTTTTCTTTGATGCTTAGGCATGATGAACACCAGACAGCAATGCAGATGGAATGCACTTCAGGTATTTCACTGGAGCCAGTCCAGTCACTG